>OMNW01014821.1:18104-36365 GCA_900303245.1 Selene dorsalis
GCTTAATTATGATCGTAATGTACTTTTCTGGCCCTTTCCTTCAATCTCACAAGAGGTGGTGAATTTGAGCATAAGCTGGTTAAAGCATGACGAGGGCCTGGGAAGCCTGGGAAGAAGCTAACGCCACATTCCTACACTGGATTACTGGAGCTCAGAGCTCCTTAGACCTCACATATTCTGTGTATACACTCACACACAGACCAACGCAGACTACACACACTGGAGGAGTTACTGTGAACATGTTTTGTTGTGGGTCAGGTGAATATAGCCAATGTGTATTTGTATTTGTATTACATTCACTGTGCTGCACATGTAAGTTTTATTTCTGATTGCATATGAAGCTCTCTCTGAGATTAGTGGCAAGACCCTTGTTGTTTAGCCACAGCAAGCCCACATATATTAAGATGCCCCCTTTGTCTCCTCTCAGGTGTCTGTGAAAGAAATGGCAACAGGTTCTTTACAGGGCAAACATACAAAGAGAACTGCAATTTATGGTATGTAACCCTCTCTTTTTTCCTATACTTTTCTCTTTCAACCTCTTAATTCCTGGGCTTTCCCTTAAGTAGCTTAAAATTTGAAAAAACATTTTCCTTCACCATTTGACTGTTCTTCGTTTCTCCTTTTTCTAACACTTGACATAAATCATTATATTTTCATACTGAATAAATGATTCAAGTCCACGACGCCATGTTTTTGTGGATGCACCAATTACCAATAACAGATGTGTTTCACATGACAGTTTCCTGCCTGTGCACGACTCAGTGTTGTGAAAACCTCTGGTATCTGTACTGGATTTTAAAATCAAGTTGTACGTATGTGTGTGGACAGTCAGTGTTTGTAAAGAAAACAAAGCCATTGATGGCCTTATGGAGTAATATCCATATCTTAATACCCATACTCCTGAGGGAAATCCCATGATCTTCATTTTACATGCACACACACGCATGCACGACGCACGCACACACACACACACACACATCCCGAACAATCACCAATTTCTTGTCCGTGATAGGTGTTTTATTTTGATATGTCAGAGCAGGAAAAGCACAGGTGTAAACAACAACATAAATGATGGCTGAATACCATTTCACTGCCTCAGCTTCAGTGTTCAACTTCAATAAAACAGAACCATAGTGTCTCCTCATAGTAAATGTAATGATAATAGATA
Organism: Selene dorsalis; assembly: GCA_900303245.1. Lineage (NCBI taxonomy): Eukaryota > Metazoa > Chordata > Actinopteri > Carangiformes > Carangidae > Selene > Selene dorsalis. The sequence continues at coordinate 19,273 of OMNW01014821.1, forward strand.
AATATTTTTTTTGTCAAGCATCTGAACTGCCCAGAGTACTTTGAAAATAAAAATCACTGCCCTCTAATTCACAGTAATTGAGCCTGGATATTGTGATCTCCTGAACAGGGCTGCATTAATTTGTCCACTTTAGGGACTGATGGATATTTCACAAACCACTCTTTCCCTTATGACCTTAACGTGGTCAATACCAGTATTTCTGTCTCACTCTCAGCGGCCCGTGAAGTGACTTTTATTCCCATGGCCTTCCACAAACTGAGAGCAACAAAGTGTGTGTAGCAGTTGTTGTTTCTCTGAACTATAGGAATGACAGACAAAGGAACACAAAACAGTCCTTGAGCGTCCCACAGGAGATAGAGGAGGTTATGTGAGTGAAGGCAGGGAGAGTGGAAACTAAATTCCTCACCTGTCCCCCACTGTGGTTTCTCACATCTGTGCCATTTGATGTTCCTCAAAGACCCTGTGAGTGTATCTGTGTGCGAACATGCCCCCTCACACACAAATATTGATTTAACATCCATTTGTGTGTCAGGATTATATTTAGTTTCATGCGATGTGAATTCACTGAAGTTGTTTGTCATGACATGTCCAATGCAAACCAGGCTGACCCTGCTGATCTCATCATCATCCACTTGGAGCTTCCTCCCTGCTCAGCTCCAGTAACTGCTGTGTCAGTCTGACAGCCCTGAAGTGTGGCTCTTATCAGAGCAGCTCAAATTGGTTTGACCTGAAGAGTGTGATGGGCATGTAGATAGGTGAGGATGCAGGTTGATGAATGGCTTGGCTAACATTTTTTCCTGAGGAAAGACTTGTGGAAGCAAAAACCAGTTGCATGGTTAAAAATAACCCCAGGTGCTGTTGGATCACTAGAAAACAGCATTTATGTGCTAACTCCCCCTCTCACCAATAAACGCATGCTTGCTAAGGCAACACACATGGACACTTGAAAAATTGCACCACAACTTTGGCACACAGGAACAAACACACTCCCTTTTCCTGCTCCCACTCTCTTCATTATTGATTTCCCAAATGTGCGTCCTCTCGGATACAGAGCTGGAGGAGGAGGAGGAGTAGGACCGGGCTTCCGTCTTGAGTTGACGGGCAGCTCTCCCTTTTTCCCCTCCTTAGTCTCTCATTAACTTTGATGGAGTCCATTCTCTCTCTCATCTGCACCTCCCACAAGTCTTCACAGCTTTTAACAAAAGTTTTAGCAAGTATCAAAGAAAATCACTCAATAAATAGATGTGCTTTGATGTCAATGTCACACCCAATACTATTTATCTCTTCAGTGTGGTTATAGTCTGGAATAAATCAGCCTTAGTGCTAGACAGCATAGAAACAGCTCAACCTGACTGAGCTTCTTAGAGCAATGTCGCATTTACACTGGTGTGTGTGAAGATGTACCATGATAAGTGTGGCTGTCTTTTGTTGTGTTAATGGTATCTCCAGCTGAGGCCTTTTCCTGCCTGTGCTGCTGGCATCCTGATAACTCTTTATCTCCTCCAAATGATCTGAAACGTGGCGCCTCCTGCTCGCACCAGCAATCTCACACAGGAGCGACTATCTCAGCTCAGATTTGGCAGCAGCAGCAGCTCTGTTCTGTACTTCAGATTGGACAGCAGCCAGTGCTTCAACTTTTTTTTTGATGTTGTTATATAGTTTCTCAGACAGTGCAGATATGTGTATTTGAACACACACACACAAACGTGGCTCTGGGACAATAAAACTCATGTCTCCCAGGTGTGTATGGTCTCATAGGTGGACAGGGTGTCTCTAGTAGGGATGGTGACGTGGAATATAAAATATACCCTCCCACTGTCCTCAGAGACCCTTATATTTCACTCCAAGACACACTCTTTCCCCTGTCTCCATAACTCTGTCATTATTCCTGTCCTTGTGTGTGTGTCCAGTGCTATTGCTGTGTGAATTTATTGCTGTTTGTGACCCACTGACACTGAGCTGCATGCTTGTGATCCTGCTGCTCGGACAGAGAGGCAAAAGGTCATTGTTTCTTTCCTCCAATGAAAGCCATCAGACAGTCCTCTGCGGGATGCCGGGCAGACAGTCTAATCTCTGCCAGTGTGTGTGTGCATTTGTATGTAGGTGTGTGCTTGAACATTATATTTGCACATGTGTCTAAGAGACTCAGCAGGGAGGAGTGAAGTTTGAGAGGTGATACACCCTGTATGATTCAGTGTGACTAAAGGGGAATTCAGCCTTTACGAGTGTGTGTGTTTAATGATCCTCTTGGAAAGGTCCCCTACTCTGTAAACATGACGTCTAATGTACAGTAGACATTATAGATGGTGGTACATACATGCCTGTGTGGAAACACCCCTCATTCTTTCTCCCTCACACCCACACTATATAATATTCCCACTTTGGCTGCTGGCCTTGTGCTGCACACGGTCATTTATAATCACTTTATAGTCGTTCATTGGCTTAGCACCTTTTTACAGTCACACAATCAAGCAATCAAGAAAACACCATTAAAGTTTTAACATTTTCTAAGAGGAATGAAAGGAATCCAGTTAAAAGATGTATAAGAGCCAGTCAGGATAGGTTGATTTTTACGGTATAAACCAATTATTCCTATAAGTGTTCTGTATTATACTGTAGCATCCTGGTTGGCTCAAGGGCTTTTGGTGCACAGCTTTTGTTTTGATATTGATGCTTTTAACTTTTCTTTTTTACTTTTATGACTCAACACACGCACACACCCATTTGTAGTGAATTATCTGAAAGCACACAGAGCAAACTCTATTTTTAAGCATTCCCAAAGTAAACATGTAGACGTCATTATTAATATCCTGCGCTCTTATCTCGTCTGTCATCATCTCCACTTTTTCATTCGCTCTGACTAAAAATGGATCTGCATTCTACAGCCGTAAAAGGCTGAATGTTCCCTTTAACATTTCCTTCTTTTTTCTGACGTTAATCCCGCAATTTATTTCTTATTTAGGAGTCCCACTGGGACTCTGCATTTTTGTCAGAGATCTGGTCTTTTTTGTTTTGGGCTCTGACATCACTAGATCTTGTATAAATATGAAAAAATTTTATGCCATCACAGTTCTAATGTCTTTTAATGGCCTCATCTTTGCTCCTGCAGTACATGTGGGACTTCAGGACGATGGGAGTGTGAGCAGAACGCCTGTCTGATGGATCCTGACATGATCCACGCTGTCAACAGAGGGAACTATGGGTAAGAACAAACACACATAAACACACACACTTAAAGGCATATCATGGTTACACATTTTTTTTTAAAATGTTGTGTTTTCAGGTGGAAGGCAGCTAACTACAGTCAGTTGTATGGCATGACTCTGGACGAGGGCATCCGGTACCGTCTGGGCACACAGAGACCCTCCAGGACCATCATGAATATGAATGAGATGCAGGTACAGGACAGTGTGCATCCTCAAAAGATGGATCATTTTGGAGGTTTAGGAAGAAAGTATGTGTGGGATCAAAGAAGGAGAATTTACATATTTGACAGATTATGAAGAAAGAAGCTGCCTGGTGCTGAGTATTTTAGAGTCTTTATTAAAATACACTGCATGCATTTTTTATCAAAAATTAAGAAATTGGATGAAGTGGAGGGGGATGTGTCTCTGTGTGGTGGGGGGATATTGGTGGAGGAGAGCAGGTAAGAACGCAGAAGAAAATGTAATTGTTTCAACTCTTTTTGAAAATCTCCTTCATACTCCCTCTGAGTTTGAGATTTGTGATATCAGGCTTTAAGATCTATTACAACAAAGGAAGACTGATCAAAACGTTTCTCATTTAATTATGGTGGCTTGTTGTTGGTATGTGATGGCGTCTCCATGTAGGAACCTCAGCCTACTCTGATCCACTCAGTCTTTGTTTACATCTTAGCCAGACAGATTACATAAGACGGAACCAAAACATCAGACAAAGATGGAGGGGATGGTGGCTGCTTGGAGAATAAAGAGCAACCTCTTCTTCAGTCTGCACCTCCCCACCATCGCCCTACATCCATCCCATCTTTTCATCCATCCTCACCCCCCACTTTCTTTACCTCTCCCAGCATTCTTCAACTTCTTCCTCCTAAAAAAAAACCTCACAACTCCCCCTCCTCCTTCCGCTGTCAGCATGTCCCTACCTGTGCCAGGAACCAGATCTGAGCCATGTAGCCCATTCATAAATCTCTCTCCCGCTCTTCTTCCTGTCTGTCTACAGACTGCTGTGTAATGGGATGGAAAAATGGAAACTCACTTTGTTACCCATCCTTGCACTTTATTCTTACAGCCAGATCTCCTCTTTTACCACACCTTTAGGCGCATTCCTTCAGGTGCCTATATTTTCGGACTTTGACCTTCCTCTACTATAACTCTCTGACCAGTAGCACATTCCTGAGCAATGTATCAGGTGACTGTTCGTGCTTTGAATACCTCACCGTTTAATCAGAGGAATGCAGCTCAGGCAGCTACATCACACAACTGGGACATGAGCAGAGCATCCAGCCTGAAGTGGAGCCTAATAGACCGACCCTGTTTATCTATCTATCAATTAGCAGTCATCATCAAATTGATGATGAATGCTTAGATTCTGAATCAGAGCTATCATTAAATCAGATCAAATCTCAGCCACAAAAATTCATAATAATGATATAATCACGATATCTGTAGATATTGCTATCAGTCAAATTAATCTTTAACGTGATTTATTGCATGTTCTGTGGCAAATTTATGGACTAAAATATGAATGTAAGAAAGTGGCAACAGATCATAACTGATTGATATTACGTGTATTACTAAAACAAAATCAATAATTCATATTTAAAATCACATTTAACTTAATATCACAACAACCTTATGCCTCTCCAGACACTGTGAGGTTCAGTTAATTTTACACTGATGTAACCAAGCGGCCTCATGGTTTCATGGAGACGACTGGGGATCAAAGGTTCCTGTCTGTCCTCCAGCGTCAGAGATTGACACTGGGCCAAATGGTCCTAATCACCTATGAATAAGTCCCTTCTCCTGCAGGGTTGATTAGCAGACTTATGTAACCTGCCTGCAATCAGAACTTGTCATACAAAGCCGGCCACAAGTATTTTAATTGCAGCCACTAGTTTGTGTTCTGTTGTGGGCAAACAGTTACTCTGCACTGTCCCACTGCTACATGTTGACCCGTCAGTTATGATAATGAGAAATATTAATGTTTTGTCAATAAGGGAAGAGCTGAGTGACTTCTGAATTCTGCACAAACTGTCTCTAACTCCTACTCACTCTATCCCTGTGTCAGATGAACATGGATCCTCAAAGTGACCGTCTGCCGCCCTACTTTAACTCAGCAGAGAAGTGGCCTGGGAAGATTCATGAACCACTGGACCAGGGCAACTGTGCTGCTTCTTGGGCTTTCTCCACTGCAGGTAAAAGAATTCAGCGTATAAGGACACTGCATGGAAATATCCCAAAAAATACGGGGCGAGACATATAACAATGACAGAGCATAGAAAGATAAGATTTTATACCATACATATGGTTCTTCTGTGCAAATATTTGTTAAGCAACTTTACTTAAAAAGAATTTATTGATGTGCCTCCTGATAAATAATAAAAATTTGCCATCACACAGTAATTCATTGAAGGTATTTAGTTACAAATCCAACATGGAACATGATTCAATGTATTAGGCCAACAAACTTTGTAACACCCCTGATCTTTCTCATTAGCTGTGGCCTCAGACAGAATCTCCATCCAGTCAATGGGTCACATGACTCCTCAGCTTTCGCCCCAAAATCTTATTTCCTGTGACACACGCAACCAGGGTGGCTGTGCTGGCGGTCGCATCGATGGAGCCTGGTGGTACCTCAGGCGCAGAGGGTAAGTACTTGGTGAATAAACTCCAAACAAAAGGAGCTATTTGTTGTATGGAAAATAAGTCGTGGTGATTACTTGAAGGCAACTTTTCCTCCGTCCTCACAGAGTGGTGACAGAAGACTGTTACCCATACCGACCTCCTCAGCAAACACCGGCCGAGATTGGCCGCTGTATGATGCAAAGCCGCTCCATTGGCCGGGGGAAGAGGCAGGCCACGCAGCGCTGCCCCAACACACACAACTACCACAACGACATCTATCAGTCCACGCCGCCCTACAGGCTTTCATCCAACGTAAGCAACGCACAACACAAAGCAGCCCACGCACAGACAGACACTCACACTTGTGTATTCCACAGCTGATCAGCTTTGATTACATCACTGTACCTTCTCCTTCTTCCTGTTCCCTCCTTGTGCTACAGCAGACATAATCTCTCTCACGTGTTACATGTGTTTTTGCACACTTTCCTCATGCGTACTTGACTTCTTGTGAATGAAGATGGGAATGTACATGATTAAGTGCTCCACAGCACTCTTCACAGGCAGGCAGGCAGTGGGATCCAGTATTAGAAGGGTGATTGAAATATGATATAGAATTATAAAGTAATCTATTCTTACCTATTAGATTAGTTTGCCTTGAAATGGAGTGAGTGAATTACACCAATTTACAGACTGCACATTAGATATCATCATCTATAATCCTGATCTGCTTTCAGTTTAAGACTCAAAACTGTATCTGGAATTAGATTTCTGTGTTTACCTTCTAATATCAGATTACTCTGCTCTTTTTAAACGTCAGTGAACACTCTGTTTGGTTATTGATATCAAATAGCACAACTTTTGTTTGTTAAGAGTTTAAGTTTATTTCAAACTGGGGTGATCCGCTGCATGCAGGAAGCCCCTCTGCCCTTCCTTATCGGTCTAAAGTGTTGTGTAACCATCACTAACACTGTTTCCAGGAGCTGCCCCTACACGCAGCTTTGCTCATCTCCTCTAACTCAAAGTCGACTGCTGAGCTGCAGCCAACATGTGGTTTTATCAGCCAACATCCATCAGAGCTAAATGACAGCTAATGCCTCTCAAAATCATTACAGCCTGTTGTTTCTGTCCTGTGAAGTCAATAAACCAGGCATTAAGGGCAGAGGGCCCTGCTGGACTCAATCTTGTTATCTGACTTTTAACATCCAGGGGGTTTGTTTTCATCTTCTCCCATTTCACTGACATGTAATCATCTTTCTGTCTGTCTCTCTCTGCTCGGCCTATAAATTGTACTGTTTATCTTCTCTCTCTCAGGAAAAAGAGATTATGAAGGAGATTATGGATAATGGTCCCGTGCAAGGTAAGGTGATGCCTCTGTGTGTGTGTTCTACTTCAATAAACTTGTAAATAATATCTTCATTTCAACATTTGTGCTACTGCCTAAGGGACACAATCCAAACATTAGCACCTTAGAGCCTCATGCTGGGGTATATGACTGAGGGTGATGTCATGTTTGACCTTCTCACCCTGCTGCGTCTGTCCGGGGTTTCAACTCTGACCTCAGTCACCTGGTCAGAAATGATGGGCCCTCATGTCAGTGTGTTTGAAGTGACCTTTCTTTACTAGCACGCCTCTCTGTCTGGTGCCCATCTGGACCACTGTCAAGTACACTTGAATGTAGGGGTCATGTGTGTGTGTGTGTGTTTGTGTTATTCTCTGAGGTACTCTCCTCTGACGTTCTTGTTTTTATTGTTTAGCAGTCCAGGAACGCGTTTCCCTTTTGCCTTCTCTACACAAAGGCATTTGTGTGTGTGTGTGTGTGTGTGTGTGTATGATGCATTGTGATAAGACTGAAGCTCCACATAGTTTTCCAGGGAACACCGGATTTAGAGCAGGTAGATCTCGAAAAGAGGGAAGTTCTGAGCTGTACATCCTGATGGTTATTCCCATTGAGCTGGAAACAAAACGTCACATAAACACACACATGCATGCCAGCATACACACACACACACACACAGCCTCCCTGTCTGATGTTTGGGTGTGTGTGACTCAAGGGGAAAATTAACATTTGTTTGGTAAAATTAGGAAATTACTTTTAGATTAATTGAGTTTAAATAAGATTTTGATCTCTCCCCGGTGGATTCAGCAGGGCTCTTATGAACGCCTTTTATAGTCATATAGTGTGTGCGTTTGTGTGTGTGTGTGTGTGTGTATGCAAGTTATAGCAGCCTACTAATTCTCCCTGCCTGTTTGTTCTTGCAGCTATTATGGAGGTCCATGAGGACTTCTTTGTCTATAAGAGTGGGATCTACAAACACACTGACGTCAGCTTCACCAAACCTCAACAGTACCGCAAACATGGTACACACTCAGTCAGGATCACTGGGTACGTAACCAATGTACAGTAACACAGCAAAACATTTAACATCAGTTTTGTTAACAAAAACACTTGTTAATTATAGCACAGTCTGTGGGCTAGAGGTTTTGTTCTTCGCACAATCCTGATTAGATTTAAAATAAACACACTTGCTTTTGAGTTTGTGCTAAAGTTCTAAAGATCTCAAGTGTTTGTGTTTGATAATCAAAGCCTCTGTTCAGTCAGAGTTATCGACAGGAAAATCATCTGTAACACAAACTTCTCCAGACAAACACATTTGCCTCCTCTCATCCCAATCCAAGTCTTCATGTGTCTAGTTTTACTTTTGCTTGTTACTTGGACACTGTGTCCAGAAGAACAATAGTTTATCAAGGATGAATCAGGTTGTAATTGAACAGCTGCTGCTATTAGACTTGACTCAGAGCTTCTCTTGTTCAGGTGTTTACACACTGCTAAGAGTGTGTGTGTGGACAGTCTTCCCTCCCAGTCTATTGCTGTTGCAGACAAACCTTGGCCCCACTCCCCTGTCTGCCCCAACCTCTTTAATGTAGTAACCACAGCGACCACAAATATGCAGGCGGGCAGACAGCTAAAACACCTGGATTACCTGCCCCCACCCTCGGTCTCTCGCTGCCCCCCTTCCCCTCCTTTCTTTCTCACTTTCTTGCCTCTTGTTCTTGGTCCGTGGTGTCTCCATCATCACTTGTCAGCTGGCCTTCTGACTCACTGACCCTCCAGCTTCCTCTTTTATTCTCCTCTCCGCATCTAAGCCAAAACACCCCACATTCTCATTCAGACTATCCCCACACAGACAGGTGGTTGTTTTTTATGTGTTGTTTGGAGCGCAGTGAAATGCCAGGAGAGGTTTCTGACCTGTAAAAAGTCATAAACATCCCTTTTTTCACTCACAAATATATGACAGGGCTCTTATTTTACAGGCATCCAGGTGGTGTGTTCGTCGGGACAATGATATGTTGGTGCTCACTAGTCTCACTTTTCAAATTAGAGAAATAAGCAGCTACCTCGTAATGGGTCTATTATGGGGGCTAAGGAATGAGCACTTGACTGTGCCTCAGTGCCTCAGTACCTCAACGTCTGAGCTTGTCTGCAACTTGAAAAACAGTCTCTGAAATGACAAAAACTCCAGACAGGGGAGTTCAACGCTATGATAAAAGCTCTTTTTATCTGATTGGCCAGAGATGAAGACAAAATACAACCCATCTACAAGGGAGCCACAGTTTTTCCTGCCTCTCTTCCCATGCGTATTTTCCATGTATATTTCATAACATTTCATGGCAACATATGTCATGTATGGGCATGTGTATGATAAACACTAAAGCCTTCATCCTCCAACCTGTACTTAGTTTGTTCAGTTCACATACCTGAGGAGCACACACTGTTCTGAGATGTGCTGTTGACTGTGGATGCATGAGGATCATGCTCTGTACTGTGGACTGTAATTACATCTCTAAAGTATTTCAGTAAACTGCATAGCTGTTTAGGCTGTGAGATGATGCTGAGTATCAGAATTCCTAGCTTTCCTGAATGCCTCCTGCACTTCGGCTCCTTGTATTGATGCTGCGATTCCTCGCCACCAACTTGCGCTAGTGGATGTACCCGCGACATGGGTTTAGGGACGGATGGAGCAACGAGAGGAGGGGGGGTGGACATAGTGTTTTGAGCTCCAACCTGCCAGCCACAAGCATCAGTGTGTTTACATAGGCCAAATCCCATAGCGGTGCGTTCCTTTAAGCCCAGGGCCTGGGAAAGTTTGTGGAAAGAGCATTGAGGTCCACTGTGGTGGAAAGGGCATTGTCTGGGCTGCTGATCCTGACTGCACCGGACAGAGAGAGGGGGATCAGTCCCCCGGAGAAGAGGTCAGGGGTGGGCTGAGGGGCGTTGGGGAAGGGCGGGGCACATGGGCACAGTGGTATGCCCATCATTGTCCACGACTGAGCAAGTGAGCTGATTGGTGGCCAGATAAGAGATCAGCAGTGGTCCGATTCTGTCTGGCTCTGTCCATACCAATAAATATGCAGGCAGGCAGGCATGCATGCATATGGGTTCATCCCACACGTATACAGGTGTGTATGTGCCCTTACTCAAAAACACAAATCCCGTCTCTCTCCGGCCTATCTCAGATTGTAGTTGGCATCTGTTGTTTACACAGCTGTTTTTACTGGTCTATGCCTGGTCAATGTGACGTCTGACTCCACACAGGACAACTCTGGGCTAATAAAGTCACTTGCTGAGAGAAGGTTGGCACTGTCTGCCAGCGTTGTGGTGGCAGGCTACTGAGTTGGCAGAGTCAGCCAGCCAGCCAGCCACTCTATTTCCCAGCATTCCTTTCCCTTATAAAAAGATAACAAGCAGTCGGGCACCGGGAGTCTCTTGGGAAACATAGGGCCTGGAGTGCAAAAACAGGATGGGAATTGGCTTTGGGAGAATGTTTTGATCATGACGAGCAGAAGTGGCAGGCCTCTGAAATTTGGCAGCTGCTAAGCTAAGACGAAAGTGCAAGGTATGATGGGAATTTATGGAGCTCTGCCAGGGTTTCCTGAGAACAAAGCCTGCTGGCGAGGGAGAAGGGTAAAGATAAGACTCAGAGTCACACGTGTATAATTGTGTGTTTTTCATCATTAGTGTTGTTGGATGCTGTCTGTACAGTGGGTGAAGTGAGGTGGCGCCCACTTCCTTGCGACCTGCCCTCTCCTTCCTGTAGAGTATGGAAATAGCAGAGGAGAAGGGAATTCCATCCTCATGGTCTTGGAATGATGTAAAAGTGCAAGTAGCCATAAATACTCTGTTGTCAGGATGTTGTTTGCAAGATGAAGTATTTCTTCTCCTCTCATACTTGAATGCCACTTACACCTCTTCCTGCTTTTCTTTATCAATATCGGCCAACGTGTCCATGTGAACACATTCCTGAGAAGTGTTTACACCTTGTGGGATGTTTGCTGGAAATCATACTTACTTTTAAAAATAGCTGTGTAACTCTGACACAGCTCATTTGATGTCTATTTCAGAGGACATCTTGTTTTCCTGTTGTTTGACTTTTCACACTCTAACCATAACCATCTTCTTTGTTTTGTGCTCCAGGTGGGGAGAAGAGAGAAACTTTGATGGGACATCAAGAAAATACTGGGTAAGTGTGACAAACATACTGTACAACCACACTGGGCAAAGAAACGATTCTTTCAAATTTGTCCTCATCATAATAGAAAAAGTAAAAGATTTCACACCCAAATCACCCATCAATCAATATTTAAAAAATATAATACATTTGAATTTTATTGGCGATGCCTGTATATGAATATCTTTTTTATACATTTACAGATTGCTGCCAACTCCTGGGGAAAGAACTGGGGAGAGAATGGCTACTTCCGCATCGCTCGTGGGGACAATGAGTGTGAGATTGAAGCATTTGTGATCGGAGTGTGGGGCAGGATCACGATGGAGGACATGCACAACCATCATCACCACCATCACCGCCGACACATTTAGAGACACAACAGGTGTTAAAACCCCATCAAGACCTTTGTTTTTTATCCCACCCATAGCAGGGTGACGCATCAGAGGAGAACCACATCAAGAGTCTGAGAAGTTCATCAATTCCCCTTGTCCACCAAACTGGCAGGGAAAGCCACAATATTAACCCCAGAGCCCCAGAGCCCTCCTGCTTTCACACCTTATGTTACCCTGGGGATCAGTAGAACCCCTCTTCTCCTCCATCGTTACCCCTTTTAAGAGGACAACCTTTTCCGTTTCTCCTCTCACTCAAGGTTTATGGCACCAAAAACAAAGAAAAAGCTAAGATAAAAGTTTATTTGTGTTGCCTTGCAATTAAACACCTCAGGTATCAACTGTTCCAAAGACCACACTTCCCAGAATCCTCAGCGTAATATCTGGTGAAACATGTTCATGTCAAGTTGGCCGATGACAGAAGAAGAAGCTCAATCTGATCTTTTTATGCTTTCATGTGTCAACCTGAAACTGAAATTACAATCCAGTAGGAAATATGAGAGCCAGATTATAGGACATCAGACCCTGTCAGAGAGACACACCCAGCTTAACTGTGTAACATGATAATATATCATAGATGACCTCGCTGACACTTACCTGTCAGTTACACACAGGCACAGGTCCCTTTAAGAGAGGACACCATTGTATAGAGTTGGCGGCTGCAGGCAGAAGAGTTTCTCACGCATTCCACATTCAAAACCTCTGATTTGATTTAATCATTGTGCTGATATTGTGAAACAGGCCTTTGTAACACATTTAAACAGGGATGGCCGGTGTCACTGAATAAATATCATTTGTTCTTGGCTGCAAATTAAATAAACCATGAAACAATGAGAAAGAAACAGACACGACGCTATCCCTGATCTGATCCCACCATCTCATTAAAAATCATAAGAACACTGAAAAGATTGAAAAGTTGTTTTGACCACTGCAAAAGAAGATATATGTGTATAGTAGTCTTAATTTGCTCTGTTCTGTATACACTGTTACATTTTGACATGAAGATGTTTGTTCTGTTGCAGTCATATTTTTTAAGTTTTATTTTCCTACTCATTTTAAGATGTACTGTATGTAGTAACTTTCATAACACACTCATGACTCAGTTGCTTTTCTGCTTCTACACAGCTGTAACTGTTTGATCACAGCGAGGAGGATGGGAAGGGGGAGCAGGAGAGAGGGGTGGGGGGACGGGGTGCTGCTGCTGCTGCTGCTATATCCAGTCTGTGCTACAATAGTTGTCTTTAGCTTGATGTATTTCATTTGTAATAAATATGTAAAGCCACTTTGAACTAACGCTGAAAAACCAGTTCAAGTCACAGGTTGCAGATAAGCTGTTTCGCTCGGTATGTTCTCATTTTTTTTTTAATTTTTTTTAATTTTTTATCATGCTCTGCTGGAAATTTAACTGGTTCCAACGCAGCAGCCCTGCGTCTGTCTCTGCTATAGCATCACAGCGCTGTGTGATGTCTTTATTCCAACTGATTGCAGGCTGATTGAGGGATTTTCAGACCTTTTCCGAGCACAGCTTCACTTGAAAATGAAAACATGTGGTGTATTATTACCACTGGCCTTATATTACATCTTGATGTGCTTCAGCTGTAACTTCAAAAGGTTTTTCTATTTCTATATCATCAGGTCTTGTGATCTTGTGTGTCGTCTCCTTCAGGCACGGATAGGGAAATGGACATAAAAGCAAAGAGAAATGTCCGGATGGACACACAATGTGCAATGTAGTGAAGGAGCTACAGATGGATGAGCAGTTGTTGCATATTTCTCATGAGTCTTAAAGGCAGGGAAGGATGAAGAGCAGCCCATCGACATGAGATGCACAACCGGTTTACAGTAAATGACAATACACAGAAAACAATGTGAAACTGACCTCTTTGGCCTGAGGAGGCATTCTTCAATTCTATATTTTCATTTGTTGCTAGAGAGAAGATCACTGAACAAAACTTAAGTTACTCCACTTTTTTAATTCTACCATGATGATGCAGTTCTCACTGGCAGAGACACAAGATATTTGATGACTTTCCTGCTTAAGAGCAGCATCATTGAATGGAAAAATGACTTTTTGTGTTTCTGGGACAAACCAGGCCCATGTTCCCTAAATGCACCTGAGGACTAAGATGTTAATTTTAAGCCTGTTGGCTGAGATCATCTTCTCCTTCAGGTGCTTTTGACAAAGGGAGGCACAGTAACAGGCAGTGGAACTGGTGTGTGTCAGGGCCGGGCAAGTGAGTGAGTTTTTCATGCAGAAGAAAGTGGTGGGATCTGACTTAAGCTGGAATCATCTTGTTTCTATTGTGAATGGACATCCTGTGGTCAGTGTTGGTTTACGTAGTTTACAGTGCATCAGATTAACATTGTAAAAGCCAGGCTATACAGAGAAGATTCCTAAAAGCTATTAACGTGTTCCTGAACTATACATGTACCACATTTATTATGACTATTCTTGCATAAAGGTTCAGATGGGACCAATACCAACTAAAGATTCTCTGCTGAACCCATATCTGACCCACCTAAATTGGTGTTACCTTCAGCCAAACAGTTTCCTCCAACTACACAACCTCTCCTCTGAAACACCCAGGAGTTGCAGCAGACATCCACTCACAAGTTGTGTATTTTATGTAAAATGAACCACTCCACAGTCACTGATGTGTAGACTTTATTTATGACAAGATGTGTAAATTATATTCTTTTATTCTTCCTTGTTTTCCTGTGCAATGTTTTATTATCTCTCGGTCTCTTGTATTGTGTGCACTAAATGCAATACCACGTTAGTGTTTACTTGTGCAGCACAATAAAAGTCTTTCCAAAAACAACACTGTCTCATCGATAAATCATAGCCTGTGTTGTATCTTGCGTTGAAAGCGAGAGATATTATCAGAGGAAAAAATGTCTGTTATAGTATGCAGATTAGATGGTAGAGAAGGTGTGTGATTTTTGGGAACATTTGGGATCAGTGAGCCACAAAGAGAGAGACTGGCAGCACAGTGATCAGGGTGATCAGCCCTCATAGGACGTGGCTGGGTGGGATGAGAACAGTTTTTCTAAGGCCCTGCTGTGTCAGCGTTATCTTCCATCACTAAACGCAATAACTCTGGCCATCACTCAGAGGAAGACCAGGCCACAGAGTCTGCATGATCCATCATTAATATATACAGTATATGCCACATTGAAGCCAATTAAGGACACACAGTATCTCTGGATCATATACTATAGCAAGTAGAAACCAATGTTTTATTAGTATTTATAATTAAGAGATAGTATATATATTTTCTCCCCTATTAGGCTATTTAGCAGTGAAGGTCTAAAGACTGGATTTAAAAGGTGTTCAGGTTGGTCTTTGGTTGGAACTACTCAGTCAGACTTTGTATCTAGCTTTTATTTTATGTGTGATGTCTTGTAGGTTACTGCAGGCTTAGTCGTATGACCCAATGATCAAAACACCAGACACTAGTGACTAGTATCAGTCTTTGCTCTTAAAACAGAAAGAGTTTGTGCTGTTTTGTATGTGTCTCGTAAATAATCAAAGACTAAAACATACCCACTTTCTGCACAATACTTAATGCAATACATTATCCAGTCCTTCTGTCAACATTTATTCCGCTTTGCCTTTTTTATGTTTGTGTGTATTTTTGTGTTTTGCACGTCTGTGCCTCTGTGTAAACACCTGGCTAAACATCTGCCACAGACAGAGACTGTGTTCTAACCTGGAGAGCGGGCACTGCTGTTTGAAGTGTGAGAAATTGCAGGTCTGTTAAATTAGCCACATTGAGCAAACTGCCACATATATCAACAGGTGCTGTCAGTGAAAACTACCAGGTGTTTTCACTGACAGCAAGTCCAACAAGTACTGAGAGAGCAGACATGGAGTAGGATGATCTTAACCTTGCATGCCTGCACCGAATCACTCACCTATGAAACTTTTTAATGGGCTTTGAGTATGTGTATTGCTCAGCTGAAGTTACAGTTCAACTTTAAGTACACATTCACTCTGGATAGTTTCTGATGACATACATGTGAGAATTTACAACAAAAGTCACACATTTCTGCTCACTTTCAGTCTCAGATGTGGATTTTTCTTAGACTGAGAGAACAATCATTCAGTTTAACTTAGTCATAGTTAATACATGACAATATGCAATTTACCTCCATTATTTGGCACAAAATAATATCTTGTCTTGCAACGTGATCTTCTCAGTTAATTGATTTGGTTAGGAAAACCTCTTTGTGTTCTCATTGCTTACATTTTTATTTATTTCATGCATATATGAAGAGATGAATGCAGTGCTGTGTTCACCTCCTCAGTATTTATTCCAGGATATAAAACTTCCTTTGGTAGTTCTGTACTAATCACTCACTGATTAAGATGTGAAAATTTGCCATGTCATCCCACACGTTGCTCACATCTGGTCTCAGTGAGTGGACACTGAAGAGAGGATGATATCACAGAGCGTACAGTATCTCTTCACTGCAACCACAGGGACCAAGTATGGAAACTTGGATCACAAGATCTGTCTGGTGACTGTTTACATTTCTCTCATTGTTTCTGTGTCACCAAGTAGTCAAAGCATTCATTACCTCAGCAGCTACTGAAGCTGATGGTTGAGGATTGGGCACGCACAAAGAAGCGGCAGGAAGCAGTTATTAAAGACAGAGGGGATGGAACAATCAGCGGCTGGAGACCCCACCCTGGTCCCCCCGGTCCAAGAACATGATCTTGTTCTCAGGTTATGCTCTGCTGCATATGGCATGTTCCAGCCTCAGCAGCCCCCCCCCCACGCACACACACCCTCCCACGACTTTTCCATGTGCTGTTAATACTTAAATACACTGAAGAGATGTCAACAAACATGTTGTGGAAAATCTGTCTGGCAGCCTGGATGCAGAAGCCGTTTCTCATAAGCAACGAGCCAATAAAGAAAACACTGCACAGTCCTTGGGTCCACGGGCCAAAACACACAGCTTCAGGGGGAGTCTTTGGACAGACATATGTACTATATGACTTTGATGTATTGTTCTTGGCTTTGTAGACTATCATTTTCATATTCTCACAATATATTTCACCTGTTGCAACTACAAACTGTTTCCTGAGGGGAGATGTTGCTTCTGTTATGAGCAAATGTAAAGAACCACAGGACTGCAGCTCCACATAAATAATTTATATTTCTCTATCTTGCACTTTTATTAAATATTATTTAATTTAATCCTGATTACATCTGTAAGGTCATGCCCTGTCCCCCATCCAATAATATTCTGCTCTCGTGCTTTGGTGCTGCCATCTTCTGGTGGCTGGTCAGTACAGCTGCAAAAATCACACTAATGTTTGAGGACGAGTTTTATTGAATGAGCCAAATTACAGAAAGATT
>OMNW01014821.1:36385-54827 GCA_900303245.1 Selene dorsalis
AAAAAAAAAAAAAAAAAAAAAAAACTCCTGAAGAGCAAGTTCAATGATACCAATATCACGTTACAGTAATTGGACACATGATTAGTTTAGTTAGGTTTGTTTTTCCACTTTACTATCATCACAAATATTCCTAAAAATAATCCATATCACAAGAAAGTGACTTTTAGAAACCATGTTAAGCAGAATGTCAAAGGCCTCCAGGTGCCGCATCAACCATTATCTCTTAAGTAGATCAGTCAAACTGCCTTAGTGTATAGCCTATTGCTTTTCTCCTATTCAAAGTGGTATTGTCCTCTTTTTTTAAAAAAACAAAACAAAACAACCATGCTGTTTGTCTCCCTCTAGCGTGGGCCGGTTCCTCTCCTGCATTCACACATTCTGTAGGCACATATGTAGAAGATACCTGCAACAGACGGAGGCAGCATATTTGGTTATATACACTGTGTCACAACATCTTATTCATAATACTTTAACAGATGATCTTAGGTTACATGACTTTCTCACCTGCAAAGAAGGTCATAAGCATGGCCACCCAGCCCAGTATATAGGACCAGGAGAAGCGCCAGTCACCAAAGCGCTTTCCCAGGAAGTTGATTGTCACTCCAGTGTAGATGGCCATACCCAGCAGGACGAAGAACGCTGATGTGGACAGAGGAGAGTGTGTGTGTCAGTATACGTGAGGTACTTGCACTTGCATGTGTGCATCAGTTTAGAAAATCTCAGGTCAGATAACTCACTGGAGACGAAAAACATGATCCCTGCAGCAAAGGAGCGGTTGAACCTTTCAAAGGAAGAGAAGTGTGCGAAGGACATGATGCCAGCAATGATGCCCGCAAAGCACGACATCCCTGAGAGGATCATGAAAGCCCTGGTGGCATTCCAGTAAGCTGAAAGGAAAGAGGCAGAAATTCATATCAATTATATCACGTTTAAAAAAATGAATTTACAAACATACAGTCATCCCTGATTCATTCTGACGTGTCATCTGACAAGAGTGATTTTTGCCTTTAAATGTGTCATTGTGTTGATCCATGTCGGTGAATGTTATTGTCTCACCATATATGATTCAGATTTGTAGCTCAGGGACACTAATCAGTACATCATTTAAGAAGTTACCCATTAAATAAGTTATTTAAATTTAATTGCTCCCATAATTCTAAGAAAACCTTTTTTACACTGGTCACTCACATGCCAGCTTTTGAATGAGAATATAAGAACAAGATGGAGCAGTAGCTACATAGCACCAGAGGGCAGCTCTCACACTTTCAAGAAAAGGCATGGCTTGTGTCTTGCATCAGCTGATGGTGAAATATGCAGGGTCTGACAGAGTGAAATGGTGGGCAGGCGTCCAAAGTCTTGTCAAGATTGTCAAGCCTCTGCACAGCAGCAGTGCAAGGTCAAAGGTAAAATGAAGCAAGCAGCCCACTCCCCTGAGAAAAATAAAAACCCAAACTCTTACCTATGCTGTCAGTCTGCATGTAGCACTTGTTGGACATGCAGTATCTCCACAGTCCCTGGTGGGCATAGTTTCCAGAGAGACGGTACTGCATCCAATAGTCAGTTGCAGTAGAGACCACCAATAGGATGTTACCCACAATGGCACAGAACAGGCCCCCTCCCATGAAGCTGTACATCTTGAGCTGAGATAATGGGGCCGCTGCAGAGCAACTGTAGAAGAGATAATACAATTTAGGGCCAATACTGATTTTGTAAAATTACTATTTGCTACTCGTACACTACATGTGCACACAAAGAGTCACAAAGACAAGTTTAACACATTGTCTCAAGCGCTGCAACATAAGTAATTAAATATATAACAAAAATTACTGAAGATCTTATCTTCTTTAAAAAATACAACAATATTTATACATATTGTGACAAAACTTCACAGAAAAAAGAACTTTATCATCATAAATCTCATCAGCAAGTTAGATATCTGGAGCTCAGTTCACTGCCAGACGAACTGAAAACCACTTCACAATCAGAACAACCAGTAAAACATGAAACAAATATCAAACTGAATATATTACTATGTGTATGAAACACATTTACAGAAACTTGATTTGCAAGAAACATGCATCTAAAAATGAGTCAGAGTGGATTTCTTCAAACGTTTTATCAAACACATATTTACCTCTTCTTTAGTGGAAACATCACTATTAGTGTAAAGGAAACCCACAGTGACAGCTATACTTAATGAAAGATGCAGTTTGTTGCAGTTCCCCCTCCAGATCCACACCAATGTTTGTTCAGCCGTAATGAGGTTTTATCTGATTCTGCCAGCCTCTATCCAATCACAGTCATCATAAATGTAAAGTCCTGCTCTCACATCGGCACACAAAAAAACGGCCTGAAATATGAACCCTTACCTTGTTTCTGGAAATGCGCCCTCTCTACTGCCCACCTTCCAGAGGTAAAGATAGAGACGGGTGGAGGGAAAAAGAGAGAGAGCTGTTGCTCACTTGGTTGGAAAGAGAGAGAGTCACTGACAATACTACAACCAAAAAGTTGTCCCCTCGTTTTTTCTGTTGATGAAAGCAAAATCCTTTGCAGCCATCAGTCTCCCTGTGTGGGATGCACTTGAATGAGCCACTGCAGGGGCCGCAGTTCATGTGACCCTGTACATTTCAGTGTGTGTATATGTGTGTGTGTGGGGGGGGTATGGGGCCTTGGTAAAGGGGTGGTGGTCCATGTTTCTTTTTTGGGGGTTTTGTTTGTTTGTAAATGGTGTGCTCTAGAAATGGGGATATGCATAGGTATGCAGGACTGTCTGCGTCAAAGCAACATGCTGAAACAGACACTTTTCTTTCAGTGCAGTCACACTGTGGCAGCATGGAGGGACACATATAGAGGGAGCGCTCTATACAGCCTGTATCTCTTTCTATAGGACTGTCTCAGTAAAATCAAATGTAATTTCTGTTATTAGATACCTTATACTGTGCCAGGTATTTAATAACAAAAATTATATTTGATACTGGGATAAATATTTAGAAACTTTTTAAGGACGTAATGTAACTCACAGAAACACATACATGCATACTCGCTCTCTCTCCATCTCTTTCACACACAGTCTTTCAAAAATGGATAAAAGTGTATTCAATGGACAAAAAAAAAAATTTATGACCAAGAATGAGAGTCTGGTCAGTCACCACCGTTTAAATGTGACTTTCCTGTTGTCAGGAAGCATGAGTAACATCATGGATATTCTGTTTGTTTGTACGTTGTGCATGTATGTGGATGTGAGGGGATGAATGGCTGATACTGTACACTACGTGACCCAAAGGCTGGTAAACTGAGGTAAGTAAACTGACAGCTACTGATACCTTAACACCTCACACCAACAGATTTGACTGTTGTTTCATTTTATAGCTTCCAGGTGTGCATACAGGCTCAACGTTCAAGGTAAAATACACCAGCTGCAGACACCTCTGGCCAAGGTCATGGACAACAGAGGAGTTGGGTGCCACTGGATGACTCTTGAACAGGTGATGACCTGTTCAAGAGTCATCCAGGCTGAATCAACAGTTTTATATCCTTGCTCTCCGTATGATAGTACAAGGTATCTAATAATGGATCAGTTTTTTGTTTACCTCAGGTGCACGTTTGATCCATTGCAGAACTACAGTTCCTAATCTCTGAGTCATAATCCTGACTGTTAGTCAGACATCTACTTTATGTAGAATCTGGTGTATTCACAGTAGAGGAGACCATTGTCATATTTGTCCCCTCAAATTCAGTCACAGGCATGAGTGTGTACATAAATGATGAAATACACATCATACATGTTATATAGCAATCCTTAGCTTGAAGATCCAGTGGTCTAAAGTGTTCTGTATTTTCAAAAACCCCTTACATTTATTTAAGTTCTGCACAGTAAAGATTTTCTACTAGTCCTTTCCTGTAAGTTTGCAAATAATAATAGTTAATCATGCGTGTTAAAAGCAGCAGCAATTCTTCATATTTGAGGAAAATGGAAACATGTTTAACATTTGTTAACTGTTAACCAAATAAACTTTAGAAATTAATTGATTAGGCTTGATTAGGATCAGAATTGTGGTCAAGTGGCTTAATTATTCGTTATTTTTTTTAGACAACCTGTTTGTTGGCCAGATTAATTATTCAAGCAACATTCCTGACACATAAAGTGAAACCAAATATATATGGTTTCTATATGAGTAACAAAACCACCACTACTGACTGATGATCAGCGGGCTGCCTCAGACAACAACAATACACTAAATAAGTGCTTAAACCTTCAGGGGATGAATATATTCTGGTGTTATACTTGAGATAAGTAAGATACATGTGAACTAGTGTGAGATTCGTTCTGGAAAGAGGTTTGACCTCTTATGACCCGGAAGCTGACGCCAGACTCGAGCTGTTCCATTGGTGGAGTAAAGATGGCTGACCAAGGCGCCGCAGATCCTGGTAATAACAACAATAATAAACCTGAAGCCTCGGAGGGAACTATTATTAAGGTCACAGTGAAAACCCCTAAAGACAAAGAAGAAATCGCCATCGCAGAAGATGCCTCTGTCACTCAGGTTGGTAGATTTAACAGGCACGGAGCTTTCTGGTGCGTGCTCTAACGTCATGCCCCTGCCCACAACTTCAGCTAGGGAGCTAGTTAGCCGTGTTAGCATTTGTCGTCACTCGTACCGGCTAACTGAGACTGTGTGAAAATGAAGAGGTTGTGTGTTGTGAAAGTATTAATGCTTGTGTTAACGAATGTTCGTCGTTATCAACGTTGTTAACACCGAGTAGAGATATATAACTACGTGATTATATGAGATGGCTAACCGGCTAGCCGGCTAACGGCTAACGTCCAGCTAGTTAACGTTAGCTAAGGCGACGTTAGCTAACTATGTAGCCAAACAAGTGTCAGCTGACGGGCTGCGCTGTGGCCGTGCCTCGGCGATAATGGCCCGATAGAACCGAAGAAGTGGTTTGGGTGGATAATGAGCCGAGTCGCTTTCAGTTTCCATCTCAGCTCAGCAGATTTAAAAGATAGCTGAGCTCGCTCTCACTCTAGAACATTCTCTGTGCTGCCACTGAGTCATGGAGCTGTCCAGGGAATACACAGCACCCCCGGAGCTGCTGTTTGCCTAGAGACGTGTAACACTGAACGCATAGTGCAACCGTGGGGCCAGGATGAAATCACAGTTTCTGTAGCATAGACTGCCGTGTAGGCATTACTGTTTGATCTTCAGGGGCCATTTTTGTTGTTGATTGCATGTGTGTCATGGTTCACTGTTCAAACCTTGGACTCGTGTCTTTGACTCCTAAGCATGTCCTGTCACCTTTAACTACATGGCTTCAAATATGATGTGAATATAATGCTGTCTTTGAGACCAAATGTTTTATATTCACCCAGCTCGTAGCTAATATATACACCAAGCTAAACCTAATACAACCAGACAGTCCTGCAATGAATCCTCCCTGTATGAAGACTATGAGATTTGATATTTCAATGAAATAAGCTTTAGGAAAGGTGTTTGTTCAACTTCATGGTCCTTTTGGCGGCTACAGTTTGTGGTGCTGTTGAGCTGTATCATGTTATACTGACAGGTGTTTCTGTTATCCACAATTATATCAGTGAGGCCAGGCTAAATAACAGACACACCTCCCTGTATAATTGGATACAGTGCAGCAGCACCACAGTCTACATCCACCACAGTGGTCAAACAGTCTCACCTTGAAATAACTAGGATTTTTCAAAAGACTGCCTAGTGTATCAGTTTTAGCTCGGTGTACCAGCTTAGCCTGCACTGCTATAAAATTGTCTTTGGGAATGCAATGAAAAAGCACACAGACTACAAACAATCAAAATAAACAACAACAAAAGAAAAAATAATTAAGAAATCAATACACAGAGCCAGCTAGAAGAAGATTTGAAATCTAAGTGAGATTAATCTGATTTGTTGAAGTGATTTTTTTTTTTTTTGAGAAGTTATACTTGTTGGTCTACCTTGTATAGCTTTTGCTGACAGAATAAGTTCTTTGAAGTGTACTTACAGCCAGTGTACTGCATGTAAATAACACTGATACTTACTTGAATTCCTTATGACAGGGCTCATCCTGTTCTTCTGTCTCACATGTTTCAATTAATGAATCATCTGCTGCTACCTGCTCATTTGCAGTATTGTAAGTTGTACATGCTGAACGGTGTGTCTGGTTTTACAGATTGTATGTGTTAAAAGAAAACTATCCATTGAGGTGAACAATATAGTCAGTCAGTCAATATTAAAATTCTTATTATGTCAGTTGTATTGTTAATTGTTCATGTGTGCCCATACCATAACAGCACTTCAAGTGGTTACTAGGGCACAGTGTTAAGATGAGTAGAAAGTCATTATTTACTGTGAAAGTTATAGATTGAATTGTACCTCAGGTTCTTTAAGTTTGAGGTCATTTCTGTTTGTGATTTATGGTTCATGTAGTAAGGGGTAAGGGGCAACAGTGATCTGGCAGATTTAGAGACCACTGCTAATAGGATAAGTACAGAGGACTTTCTTGGAAATTCGATCTTTAAGGCTTGAAGGTTGCAACAGAACAGAGGCAGATTAAAATGGCGCGACTAAAGTGTAACCATTAATACTATTGTCATTTCCTGTTTCGTAATAATAATTTTTTAATTTTTTGGTCACCTTTTTGCTTTCCTACAGTTTAAAGAAGAGATCTCGAGGCGATTCAAAGCCAAACAGGACCAGTTGGTTCTGATTTTTGCAGGGAAGATCTTGAAGGATGGCGACAGCCTCAGCCAACATGGCATCAAGGATGGCCTGACAGTTCACCTAGTCATAAAGACAGCTCACAAGTAATTATGATGCAAAACATATCTGTTTTACATTTTGTAGCAGACCTATGTAATTCATTAACCTTGTAATGTATTTTTAGTATGGAATTCAGACAAACTGCATTTGTAGTTATATTTATATTTAACTTTACTCAATATTCAGCCAAATTATCAGATTTTATATGTACTAAATCTCTCTCCACAAATTACCTCTGCAGGGCAGGAGATGGTGGTAGCACCTCAGCCTCTAGCTCGACCTCCACCCAAGCAGGCAGTACATCCACCTCCAGTCCAGGCGCCAACCCTCCCTCCACAGCAGGCTCCACTGGCTCTGCCCCACCACCCACACAGACGCCAAACATACTGAGTGAGTCCACATGTTTGTAACAATTTTCTGTTCAATAACCTTTATCAGTTTAACAGCACAACGATGTGTTCAATCATGTTTAATCATCACCCGCCCATCTGGCTTCCCTCAGCTGGCTTTGGTGACCTGGCAAGTCTGGCTGGACTGGGCATGGGCTCAGCTAACTTCATGGAACTGCAGCAGCAGATGCAGAGGCAGCTCATGTCCAACCCAGAGATGCTTTCTCAGATTATGGAGAACCCACTGGTGCAGAACATGATGTCCAACCCAGACCTGATGAGGCAGATGATCATGGCCAATCCTCAGATGCAACAGCTGATGGAACGCAACCCCGAGATCTCCCACATGCTCAACAACCCTGAGCTCATGAGACAGGTGAAGCAGCAAAGTAGAGCTGATTGCCACTTATATCGTTAGCGTAAACATGACATCAGCATTTCCCACTGATTGATTGGGTTAGGGCCAGCTTCAACTGACTTGCCTCCTCTCTACTTTTATCTTAACTACCAGACCATGGAGTTAGCCAGGAACCCAGCCATGATGCAGGAAATGATGCGGAACCAGGACCGGGCTTTGAGCAACTTGGAGAGCATCCCAGGAGGTTACAATGCCTTGCGGAGGATGTACACAGACATCCAGGAACCCATGTTCAGTGCTGCCAGGGAACAGGTAGCTTAGAGGAATGTTTACCATTTAAACCTTGGCTTGTGTGCACTGCTTTAAACCTTTTTTGGGATTTGTTTTCACACATTTGTAACCTTTTGTGATTGTTAATTTGCCAACATTAAGTGGCTAACTACAATAGATTTTTATGGCTGTTTTGTTTTTAAATGTGTCTGATCTCTTTCCCATGTAGTTTGGTAGCAACCCGTTCTCAGCTCTAGGTGGCAGCTCTGAGTCTGGTGCCCAGCCATCACGGACAGAGAACAGGGAGCCCCTGCCCAATCCATGGGGCCCACCAAATTCTTCTAATCCCTCTGAGAGTGGAGGGGGCACCACAGGAAGCACTAGCACCACTGGGGCCACCAACCCCAGTGTGTCCAACCCTCTGGGCATCAACCCTGGTAGCCTGGGAAACGGTAAGACTGGAAGGTTCTCAACAGCGTATATACAGCACCATTTGTTTAATACTGGAAAGCTATTCAGTTACTGCAAAAAAAACAAATATACAGGTAAATATCAACTGGCTTTTGTGGTGTTGCAGGCATGTTCAACAGTCCGGGAATGCAGAGTCTACTCCAGCAGATCTCAGAAAACCCTCAGCTGATGCAGAACATGCTGTCTGCTCCCTACATGCGCAGTATGATGCAGTCACTGGCTCAAAACCCAGAGTTGGCCTCCCAGGTAAGGAGTGAAAAGCTGCACGTACACACACAATTCACATGTAAACAGCCAACACTGCTGAGGAAACACACAAACGTCGTCTTATCTCAGTCATGTGTAATCGTATCAAATTCAAGTTTAAAATCCAGTCCCAGAACTCTTTGTTATTCAGATTGCCCACCACATGTGGATTTGATTGTTTATATTAAACTCTTCAGTTTGTGATGAATTGTAAATAGGGGGATCTTACGAGGCCTGTTTTGCATTAGGCCGATAAGCCCAGTCATTTAGCACACAGAACAGAGGGGATTGTCTGTTAAGCTCACTTGCATTTGCAGCAAACTGTAAGAAAGAGTAAACAAAACAGCTCTGACTTATTTGCTTTTGATGGTGTATGGTGAAGTAGAAGAAGTTTACAGTGGTTTTCTTTACACGTGGTGACACGAAAGATAGCACTTTTGTTTTGCTTCATTCAACATTTGTTTGAAATCTCTCTAAAGGTGCGAAAACACATTGTTTAAATATCAGCTGTGGTGAGCCAGAAGCATGGTGCTCTCTGGAATGACAAATTACCCTGACCATCTTTCTCTCTCCTTCCCTCTCTCTCTGTCTCTACCAGGTTTTGATGAATAATCCATTGTTTGCTGGAAACCCACAGCTGCAAGAACAGTTCAGAGCTCAGCTGCCCATCTTTCTGCAGCAGGTACCACTCACATTTCTGTCCAGTTACTCAGGCCTAGGTTTTGATTTCATGGGTTTCTTCAAACACGACAAACAAAGGATGGCGCTGATTGGCCCATAGGGGGCGATATATTGTAACAAGTCATAATCCAGGTGATGTGGAATAGATATGTATCTGTACATGCTGAACATTTCTATCTCAAGGATCATAGATATCTATCATACAGTTCAGATTTGATTGATAAGCCTCTAGTCAGTTACTCCAAAAATTGGGGTCAGGAAAAGAAACATTTGGCCACAACTGGCCTCTGTTGACTTGCTTTTTTTTTTTGAGTGGTCAATTGATCAGTTGATTTACTTTTTCTGTGTGTATGCAGATGCAGAACCCAGAGGCTCTGTCAGTTATGACAAACCCCCGGGCCATGCAAGCTCTAATGCAGATCCAACAGGGTCTACAGACACTGCAGACAGAAGCACCAGGCCTCATGCCCAGGTATGCACACACAGACAGATACACACATGTTGCACTTTTGTCAAGGTGATGGGGTTTTCAACTCTTTTGGATTTTCTTCTGGCCCTAGCTTGATGTCAGGCGGAATCCCTGGCATACCAACGGGAGGAGGCATGCCCACAGACAACCCGGCCTCTTCACCCAGCAGTGCAGGAACGAACGCCGCCCAGCAGCAGCTGATGCAACAGATGCTCCAGATGTTTGCTGGAGGAGTCGGAGGAGGAGGAAGTGCAACGGTAAAACACCTGCCCACGTGCACGGTAATGCAATCCTGATTTATTTTAAACTTGTGTTAATGTTCTCCTTGTAGACCCAGACTCCAGAGGTGCGGTTCCAGTCCCAGCTGGACCAGCTGAATGCTATGGGCTTCATCAACCGCGAAGCCAACCTGCAGGCCCTCATCGCTACTGGAGGAGACATCAACGCCGCTATCGAGAGACTGCTGGGCTCACAGCCCTCGTAAAGACATACAGTGCATACTGACACACAGACACTTGCATACATACATACCTAACTCATACACACACCCAGCATCTACAGAGAACCAAGAGAAATTAAAGTGTATGGTCCCAAACTTTACAGAATAAACTCGGGCAGGATCTGTTAGACCCTCATTCTACGTCTGTTCTCAGATCATTCCCTAGTCCCCTTATTTTCTCTTTTTGGCGTCATCCACTCAGATCTCTGTCCCAGAGTGCTGCTGTAGAGTCGGACTGAACCACTCTCACCTTGAGGGGTGTTCTGGTGCAGAGAGAAGGGGCGAAAACCTCTCCTGAAAAGGGATTCCCAACCATTTCTTCATTCATTGTTTTTTTCACATAAAACTGGAGTGCAAGCGTCGCACACAGACAGTTACACAATACAGATTAAACCCATGTGATGTGATTGGCTGTTGGCTCTGTTTCATACAGAGGGCCTACAGCAGACAGTTTGTTAGCATTTTACTCGCAAATCAATACATGAAGATCTTCTGGTATACAGACAGAGCATCCTGTCCACACAGGCTTTCAGCCTCATTCCTCTCTCTTTCCCCGTTCTCCACATTTTACATAAGTAGCTGTTTTTGCCCAACAATTTTCACTATTTATTGCAAGCGCTTCAGAAAATGACGCCCTCCACACTTCCCTAAACTTGTAATTTGTCATTCCAGATAAAAGTGCCCACTCTCGGGTTCACAGTGTCTTTTCCTTCTGAGGCACCACTGCTGTGCCTTCTGTCCTCCCCTGCCCTATAAGAGCATCGTCGGCAAATTACACCCTCACTCGGTGGGTTAATTAGAAACCTCTGAATTCCACACAGCATCATCCAGAACTGTAACCATAATCAAACATCACATTGCAGCAGCTCTGAAGCAGAGGACACTGGTAGAATGATTATGAATGAAACAAGCTTTCTTTCATTTTAATCTGATTCTTTCTTTTCTTTTTTCTTTTTTTTTTTTGAGGTGCAGTTAGTACCTAGAGATAATTATGATTTGTCTCGCATAAAATAAATGTGGAAATCATGTGAGTATAAAAAATAAAAAAAAAGTAAATAATGGAAAGGCTTTACAAACAATTCTGACATGGTGGCACCATACATTTCTAAAATCAAGTTCTAGGTTGTCTTATTCTTTTTCCTTTTGAAAATCTCAGCATTGTAGTTGTGGTAACCTTGGCAACTGCTTCAATAGCTTTGCTTTGTCTGTTGACCTCAGCTGAAAAAAAAACCCATCTCCCAATTGAACATGTTGGAACTAACTTTTAACAGTACTGTACTAAAAAAATAAAACATGGTCAAAAACAGTCTCTGCATTTGACTTCCTGAACAGTCAGTTGAGTTCTAGCATCTGCTTTTGTTTGTCGTTGGATTATAAAAATCTTGCAGTTATGAATACAGGATCTAAATGATCTCTCTTTGGGAAGAAATGATCACGCTTGAAGGTGTGTTAGGCACAGCTTGTGTGCTACAGTTTTTGGTGGCACTTTGTTTTACAGATGCCAGATTTTCCGTTGATTTCATAGACAAACCGATGCGTAACCCTAAACTCATTTTCATAAATTGAAAAGATAATAGTAAATGAAGGTTATCAATGTGCTTCTCCCCCCTCCCCCAGTTTGGAGTAACAAATGCAACTTAAAACACTGGTTTACTTCTTAAAAGGAAATTCCTCTGGAAAGAACCCATCTCCACACAGCCAACGCAGCTCACACACCTGCCTCTTAAAACTGTTTTACATTTCCGTGGAGCATAATTGCATAATTCATTACAGTTAATGTCCTATTGACAATAAGAATTATTAACTTGGAAAATGAAGCGTTAGGCAATGACAAATAAGGCAAAGCTAATTGTGTTAATATAACAATGCAGTAAAACGTCTGACAAAGTTAAATTCTTCATTATTACCATGAGAGTCTGTGAATGTTTTGTTAGTAACTGGGCTGTGCTCCACACTGTGGTAAAGCCCAGGACAATAAAATAAGTCATGAGCATTAGCACTTGAAATCACAGTCTCTACCCTCATCCTGTTGTCATCAGACAACAAGGGCAAAATGGCAACATGCTCTGACACACAAATCCACCTGTTAGGTCAGGTCCACTGTCATACAAATGAACCGTCACTTTAGTGAAAGGAGAGCACAGAGCAGGGTGGAGTCTGTTCCTGATGACTACCTGCGAGTGGTTCTACCTGTTCCACCTGCTCTCCTGCTTCCACCACCCCCCCGCTGGCTCTCCTTCAGGCGTCAGCTGACGACGGATCGGCAGGCCACAGGACTCCTGCCCGCCTGTCTGTCCTCAGTCAGGAGCTACCCCTATACACAGATCAGGAAGGACAGCAGGTGGGTACAGCTGAACCTGTTCTCTTCCTCTCCACATTCACCTTTACTCTCTCTCCAGTGTGGAGAGAGAGAGAGAGGAGTGAGGTTACATTTGTTTTTCTGTCTGCTTTGTTTCCGCTCTTCTCTGCTTTGGGAGCTATCGTTGAAGGTGGCTTCAGGATATTGACGGAGCGAAGCAGGCACCTGTCACCACTGAACGCAGCATGGGGTCTGATGACTCGTACAATTTTGTCTTTAAAGGTGAGTCGTGTTTACTTAGGCTGTGATTGTGCAGGAGGGGTGTGTTATTGTTTATCTGTAGATATACAATAACACACTCCTTGTATATCTTGTATATCTGTTTGTTAGTGTATGTCTGTAGATGTCAGAGCAGTCAGGTGCAGCTCTGGCTACAACTGCCTGCTGTAATTTCAGAGGCACGAGAGGGAAACAAGGAAGTGATAGCTCTGTGTCCGTTTGACTGTAAACCATCTGACCTTTGACCTACTACAGGAACACATGACCCTGCATTTTCTGCCTCACCAAGAGGCGTTAACTGTGCCACTGTGATTACTCTGTGTGTTTATCTCTTTAATAAGATTAAACCACCTAAAACTTTTCATTCCATTCATTCCAAAGTCAAGTTAACCAAAGGGTAGATCTGCCACGTGTATGTGATGGTGCCTGGAGTCTGGTGAGAGTGACAGAAACTCTGCACGTGTTCAATCAGATGAAGGATATCTGATTCGTTAAAGAAACCTATTGTTTGGGCCAATGAACTGTAACTGGATCTCTCTTCTCCCCCCATGTTCTGCCTGTCCAGTGGTTTTGATCGGGGAGTCTGGTGTAGGAAAGAGCAACCTCCTGTCTCGCTTCACCAAGAATGAGTTCACCCACGACAGTCGCACCACGATTGGCGTGGAGTTCAGCACGAGGACCGTTCAGCTGGACAGCTTCACCATCAAAGCTCAAATCTGGGACACAGCAGGCCTGGAGCGCTACAGGGCCATCACCTCAGCGTGTGTACACACACACACACACACTACACACAATTATACATACACATAATGAAGAGGTGAGACGTATCACATGTGTGCCAGCTTCAAAAAGCATCACCCACATCACATCACATTTTATACAATAGTAACAGCTCCCAGTGAAAATACATGATCCAGCCCACTGATGTCTGTTCTCTCTCACCTGGTGTACTCAGGTATTACAGGGGGGCGGTTGGAGCACTGTTGGTCTATGACATTAGCAAGCACCTGACCTACGAGAGCGCGGAGCGGTGGCTCAAGGAGCTGTACGACCACGCAGACCCTCACATCGTGGTCATGTTGGTGGGAAACAAGAAAGACCTGGAGTCCCTCAGGACCGTGCCCACAGAGGAGGCCAGAGACTTTGCAGGTCAGAGCAGTGAATGAAAAACATATCAACAGATCTTTAAACCAGTTCTTATGAAAGTGGGAATGATGTGTAAGGCTCAGCGCTGTAATGTTTTAAAATACCAGATTTGTTGACTGTGACCTTTGCTTTTGTTCTTGACTTAACCTTTGGATCGTTTCAGAGAAGAATGGTCTTATGTTTATGGAAACATCAGCCTTGGACTCCACCAATGTTGAAGTCGCTTTCAATGAAGTCCTCACTGGTAAGGGGAGGGGTTCAGTAACTCCAGCAAAATGCACACAGGCTCAGTTTTCTCTGAATGACTCTGATGCTGATGCTGATGTGTCTCCATCATTTCCAGCAATCCATAAGAAGGTGGCCAGCAGAGAGGTGACCCGCGGCTCCATCAGTGCTGTAACTTTGAGCAGCCCCATCGGACCGACCAGTGAGGCACAAGAAGAGCGCAGAGGCTGCTGCAAGAGCTCATAACAGCCTCCCATAAACATCTGCTCTGTCCAAGTCCAAGCTTAAGCCTGACATCAGTCACACACAAGTCAAAGAGTGAGGTACCTGCTTGACCTTTGAGGGAATCAATATACAAACCTCCGTAAAAAAGCTGTATATAGCTGAAAAAAAATAGATTCAGAGAAAATCCTTATTTTTTTCTATATACACTGTATTTCATGTGGTGGGTAATTGGTGCGTCTACTATAAATAGCTGTGCAGTTTGCTGTCTTTCATTGCTCATCTTCATGTTTTGAAAGAGGAGTTGTAAAGACGTTTTTTATACTGCTTTTATACAGGATTGTACTGGGATTCACTTGGAATAAATTATTTATGTTAGTCTGTCTGCCTGTAATTAACCACACGGAAACATGAATATGTTAAACAAGCATTAGAGAGATGAGTGAACTAGATAGAGGGAAAATAAAAGAGAGGGATGATGTGAAATCATACTTAGGCAATACACAGCGGTGGTACAAAGAGGTCATGAGATGATTACTGGGGGAGGGGGAGTAGAGTACAGTTCTGCTGCATAGCTTTAGAAATACTGTGTAGTTAATGTCTCCAGGCTTCCAAAAAATTATTCACATGAAACTGTCTGAAAAGAGAAAATTAATTTTTGATCAAACTTCTAACACCTCGTAGTCGCACACCCTGTAGGGGTGTTTCTAGTAGACAGTGTTTCGTATTCAGGTCCCCATCCTCTCAGACCTTCACTGTGCCGAATCAGTATGTGTCCTGTTGTACAATGCAGAGCTGTTGTCGCACGCAGTTTTCTCTGTGCTCACATTAAATCTTAGTTTAAGATGCATTGCTGTGGGCATGATGACTTGGTGTCGTTACAGCTAGTTCAAAGCAAATCATGGTCCAGTAATTTATATATAATATTAGATCAGATATATTTATAGGTACAGAAGTGTGATGAGGAGATAAAGAATGTTGGGAAAGCTGCTGCACCATCAGGACTCAAAGGAGTCTGTCTGCTCTCGGCCTCTAGGTGGCAGTGCTGATGTTGGAAGCTGAGTATCAAGATTCAAGCCTCTGAAGTGCATTTTTTTCCCCTTTCATTTCTTTATTACATCTGGTGAACACCACACCACCATCTCATCCCATAGTGTTCATTACATTAATCATCAGTGTATTAAGCTCATGTGGTGCAGCAGTGTTGTCGCCATGGTAGCAAACTCTGATGCCCTCTTTAGAAGCTAATCAGTGTGCCGAAGTGGGAAATTAATTTACACTTTTCCCACAAATAGTAAATTCATTCACGGGCTTTATGTACGCACATACACACACACACACAGATGATCTCCAGACTATGGGTGTAATTGGACAGGCTCACATGGTGCGACTGAGAGAGTATAGTATATGGTTAATGACATTCTGGACAGATAGTGCCCTATCTCTGGCTCACAGATGTGCATAAGGAGCTTTTACTTTGGTTTTTGACTGTTTGTGTGTGTGTGTGTGTGCGTGCATGCGTGCACACAGCCCCCCTGAGCAAAATTTCTCCACTGGAGATCTTTTCTTTGACAGTGAAATGACCACAAATGCTTTTATTAAGTTTCTCTTATGAAAATATGAAAGGGAAACCTCTGCACTGGGCAGTAAATGTTTCATTATTTCCTGTGAATGAGGATATTTTTATAGGCTGAGTAAAGGCATCTGCTGTAATAATCCACACAGGCTGAGCAGACTGCACAGGTTGAAAGATTGGTCATGAAATCTGCAAATCTCTCTCTGTGTCCTGAGCCTAGAGGTGAGGGGGATGTTTGCAAAAAAAAAAGAAAAAAAAAAGGACGAGCTCTTTATTCGTCATGTCAGAATGAGAACAATGAAGCAAGAAATTCCCTCTGGTTCTCTGGGTCTGTGTCTCTGTGTCTTTCTGACCTCGACTTTAAAGAAAACCTCAAAGTGGTTGGAAAGAATTGGATTTAGCAGATACATGTGGTGCCTATTACCCACATGCTACTAGACATGTGTAGCCTGTAAAAACTGTGTCTGAAACCAGGACTCGTATCTTCTGAACTGCTGAGTGATATGGCACCTTTGACCCGAACACGGAGCTGTTTATCTCCCTTTTACGATTCCTGCTTCTCCAAGAATTTACAGTTGCGGCATCACATCTGTGTGGGTTTAATTGTGACCTGTGTGATCTTATGACCTTTGACCCCACAGAGCTTCTCTAAAAAAACACACTTATGGAATCCATCACTCCAGTCTGTTTCTCTTCTCCTCCCCAAATCCTGATTTTTTTTTTTTTTACAGACTTCCTGACTTTTTCCAACGTGGCTCTGCTGAGCTGTTTTTCTTTTCCTGCTGTTTATTTCTGCTTCCTGTCTCTGTTTGTTTATTTATGTGTTGGTATACCACACACCCCTCCTAAGCCAAACAAGAGACACAACCCTTCACTAACATGCACAAGATTTCAAGAAATATCTCTACTCCCTGATGTATCTCTTTTTCTTAATGTGTATTTAACTTTAAGTGTGAGATGTTTTTGTTTTGCCCGTGGCTCTCTGGTTCGAGGGTCGCAGACTGAATCCCGGCTCCTCCTGACCACATGTCCAAGAATCCCTGAACCAAAAATCCTCCTATCGGTCAGATTAGCACCTTTCATGGTTCACCTACCTGATTTCCAAGTAGCAAGAATATGTTGGTATATTCTAAGATAATGTTACAGTATAAAGCTGCACATGCACCTGCCACTAACAGCCACATTTGTGTGTTGTTACTGTATGAAACTGTGTGGGTGTGTGACTGCATCTGTGCATGCAAACACAAATCCAAAGTCATGCAAGCGTGTGTGTGTGTCTGTGTGTGTGTGTGTGTGTGTTTATGTATGTGTGTGTGACAGCCTACATTCCTCCATCATCTGTCAGAGTGGAGGACACAAATGTAAGATTATCAGCGTCAGCTGACATCATCACATAAATAGAAGCAAAGTCAATGCACACTGATTACCATGGCAATGTTGTTATGGCGACCAATTAAAGGAAGAGGTGAGCTGATGGGTGGCTGTGTGCTCAGACTCTCTGCTCCCCAAAATGCGCAGTGGAGAGGGAGCTGAAAACGAGCTGAGAGGTGGATTACTGCCTTGGGGTGACTGCAGAGAAAATGTTAAGAGTGTGTTTATCACCCCTGCTTGAACACTTGAGCTATTTAGTCTCAGCTCAGTTTATTATGAGAATAAAACCTGCTAAAAAAATAACAAAAAAGAAAAACATTCCTATAACATTTGTATGCTTTCTTATGTTTAGCTGTACCACTTCCTCATATACTACTTTAGTCAATTACCTCCTTTTAAAAGGCTGTAATTTCATAATGGAACCTGTGGAGATCGGCCGCCCGTGCTCAAGGCCTGGCCAGGGTCACAAGATTCCTTTCCGGCAGGCAATTAAACAGATTGCCAGTGACAAACAGTCGAGAGCCTCAGTGTCGGTCCACTTAACATAATATTACATACCTAGGTTACCATGACAGCCGCGGTGTTTGTCTGTGAGTCTGTGATGCTAAACGACTGCAGGTGTAAAATGATGCATTGAAGTCTCAAAAGAGTGCCTCTCTAAACAGAAACCTGAGTCCAGAGGTGGTGTCAAAGAGGACTGGCATTAGCATATTATCTCCAGTGCGACACATGATCTTTCTGAAGAGTTTACAGTTGTGCTTCAGTGGTGACATCTGCAGAGTAGGAGGCAGATCATGTTTTAGTGAGCGAATGGGGACTTTTTCAGACATGTTAGCATAATGAAGCCGTGGACCTAAAAAACTGATAATACCTGACTCCTGCCTGTTTTCATGTAGCTGTCCTGAACACAAATCCAACAACCTAGAAATCTCTAAAAGCTGATCCAACCAATCAGAACCAAGTGTCACACTATTGCTTGAATGGCGATTTCTCACCTTGGCACAGCCACTGCCACTTGACGAAAAAAAACATCTGGTTAAAACATGAATATGTGAGACTGTGAGCCTCCCAAACACTGTGTGTGACTCTTAGAGAAACTTCTCAGCTGCTCCTTCCTAAAGAGGGGGGAGGGTCGGGGGGCAATAATACCACCCAGCCCCTAAAAACA
>OMNW01014821.1:59839-70120 GCA_900303245.1 Selene dorsalis
GATGTTAGAAGAGATATAAAAAGAGGCAAATTGAGGGTTTTAAAGAAAGAGAGGGTGGCGTGTATGTGAGCATTTGCTTGACTCTTGAGTGTGCAGTGTGGTAAATTTATGTGCTGTGTGTGTGTGTGTGTGTGTGTGTGTGACCTCACTCTCTTCGCCTCATGACTAGAAGTCAGTGCTCTCTTCTTCCATTTCACCCCATTCTCCTCTTCCTCTTCCAGCCCTCTCATCCATCCCTTCCACTGCCTTACATTACTCTTGCTCCGTCACACTGTCCACTTCAGCCTTTTCGTTGTGTGTATTTTCCACTTTGTCTCCCACTGTCAACTTCCCCATCCTTCATCCTCCCTCATGCTTTCCTTGCTTTTCTGCTCCTCAGCTCTTGATCCCTTTCTCCACTGGCCTTTCCTCTTCTGTGCTAAAAATAGTTGAAAATATACACATCCTGATCAAATTGTCTTTTATATTTTTTCCCACTGGACAACCTTCACAGAGTTAACACAGTTTAAAATCATCTTCTCCCTGCTGAGTCACAACCTCTCTCGCCCTCTGGAAACTGTGTCTTTCTCTTTTTTTTTCCATTTTATTGCATCTCTCATTTTTTTTAGTCACAGCAATACATAAAAGTACATACATATATATACATATATACTGTATAGCGACCCAGCTGGTTGAGCCAGGTCGCCATTCCACTCATTCAGAAAAAACACATCACACCCAGTCCCACCGCATATAGGCTGTATGTATATTGTAGGGTTATGGCTTTCAACTCCTTCTGTACAGTGAAGTAGGAGAATCAGCAGTGGCTAAATATCTAAAATATGATTCAACATGCACATTGAAAGCTCCCTCTCCTCCTCTGATGGCTGTTTTTACTATCAGTTAATGTGCTCATTATTTTCTTGAATAATCTTTTAATCTTTGCATCTATAAAATGTTTATTTTTTCTAATTTCCCGGAGGGCAACAAATCTCAGAAGTTGGATATCTTGTTTTATCAACACACCCAAAGTGCTCTGCACTGACAAGAGGAACTGGAGCTGATTAGTTTTGGGTGTGTCAACTTAAAACATGACTGGAATAAATTATTGTCAAAATAGATTAATTTTCAGTTCGGTTGACTGATTGATTGATCAGTTGTTTGTTGTTTTTATTCATGAATGATGCCTTTGGGGTCAGGGTAATGTGAACTGTGGTTGCTTTTGGAGTTTGTATTTAAGTATTTTTGAATGGAAATCTGTGGTACCATCAAAGATAGTTCAGAGAATATTTTGCCAGTAAACTGAACATGATTTGAACCTGTGGCTGTTTCCGGAGTGGCCACACAGCTGATCTCTGCCTGCCTGGGTTTCTTCTAGGGTGTGTGTGTAACCCTTAATGTGCGTTGGCCCTTTGTAAAGTGCTGCAGGAGTTAGTTTGGTGTGCCCACATGTGCGTTGTCAAGGCTACAGGGTTGCATGCATGTGTGTGGATGTATGTCGTAAGCCAGGGATCCAGTCCTACAAACTGGGATTTCACCAACTTTTTCTTTTCTTTTTTCTTTTTTGTTTCCTAAAAAATGGAAATAAAAGAAATGTGTTTGTTTCCAGGCAAAAAAATAATTTCAGTGACAAAGAACCAAAAGCAGCAGCTCATTCATCATTCCCCACCCTGTTTTAGGTGCTTGACGTCATGCGTTCACACATAGCTCTCACGCTGGTACATAATGTAAATCCAGGAACATTCATCATTACAAATGTTGAGGCTCTTGACTGTGCTCCAGGTAAAAGTCTGCTTTACTTCACTCCGCCATATGTTTCAGCCATAAGTCACTCCCTGGAGCTGAGCAAGTCTGACACATCAGCACTGCTTCATGTGAGGAAGTTTTAAGAGGGAATGTGCTGATTAGAAGTGATGCTCTCTGGGTGGATGTCATGTCTTTATTTAGTGTACTAAGTCTACTAAATGTGCTGCTTTTATTGCTTCTCGGATGATGTAGTATGTGTGCGTAGAGAGGGAAGAGTGAGGAAGAAGGGCAAAATGACTTCAGCACAGGTGCTCGTCCATCGCAGAGAGCTGGGTGGGAGAGAGGGCTGAGAGAGTGTGAGTCTACGGGGAGGCAGAGAGGTGACTTTGATCAGACGGAGGCGAAGGGAGAGGCAGAGGGTTCAGAGGGGAACAGATGGAGGGGTGAAGCGAGGAATGTGTGATGGAAGGTCAGATGGCGATACAGGAGCCTTGGGCGGAGGAGGGGAAGCTAAGGGGAAGTTAAACTGCTCCGGCTCATTCAGACAAACCAGACATGAAACACTCACACACTCCTACATTAATGTGGCTGTGGTCTTATTTATGTGTTATGTCCTAAACCAGAATTTCCAACTATCTCATGAACTATTTTTTCTGACAATTTTGCGCTTTGCTGTTTTACGCATGTTCCACAAAAGAGCTATGTTTGTTTTTATATTTGTCTGTTTGAGTTTTATATGCACAAACAGCTGCAGGGAAAAACAGAGGGAGATCAGAGACCAATGAGTGAAGACATGCATTCCAGTGCAGCCGCCTGGAGTAATGATCAAAAGAAAATGAGCAAGAGCACACATGCACACGCACACACACACACACCAGAGAGAGAGAGAAAGAGAGACAGACCCTGTTGCATTTTTTACTTTTGAAAAGCAAAGAATTCATCTTTGGCACTAAAGAAACAGACACTTTCTCCATCGCAGCACTACATCTTTCCCAGGTTTTGTACAGAACGAGCTGGCAGACCCATAACAACACATAAATTCTTACGTCACCTCCAGCCACATTTCCATAAAGCCTGCCTGGTTGCGTCTGCTTATACGACTCCCTACATTTCATCACAGGTAATAGGTTTGGTTTGCTTCGCGCAGGCCTGTTGGGTTTTATTGTGCTGTGTATATGTGCTCATTAAAACCTCCAGTAGGTAATGTCCAGAGGTGCACAGCACTGTGTGGTCAGTATTATATACACACGGAAAGATGTAAGGAGATTTACTGCCTTTTCTTACACTCGTAAAGAAAACTCTCCTGCAGGTGGAAAGGTAATTTTATAATTACCTGTGTTTTTTTTTTCCAATGCTGGCAGTACAGGGAAACTCAAACACAACACATAGTTTTAAAACCAGATAACTTGTTTTCTCTGGATGGTGTTGGAAACTGATCGCACCTTGAAAGGCATGTTTTAAAACTCCTTCACCTTCATTTCACACTGTTTCAGTGCAAAAAGCTTCTGCAGGGTCAGTGTCAGGGAGTCCACTTAACACAGGGCTGGACAAGGAAACACTCACCCCTGTAGGTTTTTAAAAGGTGGCTGTAAAAGGTTTGTAGTTTGTCTCTAATGAAAAGCAGAGGATGTGGTCAAGGTAGCTTCGTGGTGGTCTGAATGAATTCCAGTAATGAATGTTTTCACTGCAGAAAAAAAAAGTATCAGAACTTGAACTGACATTTTCAACTTACGTTTGCTTCATCATCCACTTCCCTGCTGTCTGTCTGAACCGCTATGTTGCTCTTTACGTAGGAAGCGTACCACCAGGCTAGCCAGTGATTGAGCTAGGAGATAAATTCTGACTTGGTGCAGTTCCACTTTAACCATATTATGGTTTAGTCTGGGTCTGGTCTCTCTCAAGCACGGAGCAGTTCATTTTCATTTTCATTTTCTTCCTGCTGCTTCTAGTGAATGGTTGTAAATATGTGTCTGCGTGCACATGTGTATGTGTAACATGTGTTGCCCCAGCTGTATGTTTGCTCTTGTGTCCATACACCTGATGGGTTGCCAGATCAGCTACTCCCACTCAGCTGCTCCTTACAACTCGCCACCTCTAACCTGCCATATTATAAATCTTTGCTTTTCTGAAAGGAACACATTTGCTCGCAGACAGCGTATCATTTACACCCTAGGTGACTGATTTCACCACCTACTCAGTCTCGTCATTTGCAATCCTAAACCAGTCAGGACCTTAACGTCACACTTCTGCTTTGTTGTAGATGGATCATATCCATAAAGCTGTGATTGGCCCAGGCTTTGGACTAAACTCATCGCTGAAGAGGAAGCCCAGTTCCTGTGGAGTCTGCCGACTGAGGTTCAACTCTGAAGTGGGTGGTGTCACACTTTAGATTGTTTGCCTCTCAGAGTGCTTTTATTTCTCACACACACCCTTGAATGACAGTTGAACGGATGAGGAGACCTGCCCTAGTGTTTTGCTGTCGTGCTGGTTCTGAAAGGTCAGAGTTGCCTGATTTCTTAAATCACTGGGTGTAGTGAGCACAACTCTCATATTTGACCTGTATAGAGCATTACTCACTCTGTTATGAGTATTGCAAAATGATTCATAAGCACTATAATGTACTGCAGTGCAATCTCAAACAGAAAATGATTGTCTGATTAAGTGTAGCACAGAAATTACTGTCTGGAAAAATACATTGAAGATTGCAACTGATGTAAGCAACCGCTTATATCAGCAACATCACAAACTTTGATTCACTTGTCTTTCTATTGAAATATCTGTCAGTCTATGTGGGAATAAGAGCAGCCTGTAAAACTCTGTGGAGCTGCATTTTTATCTCATTCAAATCGGATTTTGTTGCTTAAAGTAAAAATATTGTCATGTTTTCATAACTTAACAACTGTGTGCAGTTAGTTTATACGCTCTTGTCTACTGCTGTGCACACAGGTGCAGGCTTCTTCTCATTACAGTGGCACTAAACATGCGAAAAGGCTGAAAGCACTGGACGCCCCAGATTCAAAGATCAGGACCTCTGAACCAGTCGCCAAGGAAACCATATCGCACATCCTCCCGTCACCATGCTCACAGCCCTCCAGCGCTGAAACAACGTCAGGAGGTGTGTGTGCACACATCCCCTGCATATGCGTGTATATACAGACATCAAATGTATGACAGGGTTAGATATACAAACACACAGCTCAGACCTTCTTTTCCCAGTCATGACTTTAACTCTTTCATGTTATGAACCTCCCACTGCTCCAGGATTTACAGTGAAGAGATTAAAGGTTGAGCATTACCCCTGCTCCTTCTTCAATGCTACATTTACTGACCTCATTCAGTGGCCCCCTGAGATCAAAAACACACTGCAAATACCTTGCATATGATCTGTGGATAGGCTGTAAGGTGGGTGTGCTCTGGCAGGCACATACTAAACATGTGTGGCTGTAAATCTGTTGACAGACGTGTGGAGGTGTGTCGACTGCTTTCCAGTAATATATATATACTGTACACAGTATGTATATAATTATATATATAACTGGAAAGCAGTATATGCACCAGTGCTGATGTGCTACTTTTGCAATAGCGTGGGGGTGCTGAAAATAAAAATACATTTTGCAGTGAGCCAAAAAGCGAAAAGATTGATGATTTTTTTCTTGACGCCGCTAATATGAGTTTGTTTGTTTTGGAGGAAGAACGAGTGATCACTCCCAGTTTTCAGTTAACTTGAGGGAACTGGATGAGGTAGCAGGAGCGCTCTCTGAAGATTACTGTGGCAAACAGCCTCGTTGGCCTCTCGGAGTGGAGGAATCAATGATAACAAACAGACACTTTCTCGGCTAAGGCAGAGCTAATCATCGTTATCAGCGAAGAGTGAATCCTTAAATCAGTTCGTACTCCTCCAGGGAACCTCCACAATCCAGTCTCACAGAGGATAATAGAGCCAAATCAGCTCTATACAAAACTGTTCGTCTTAAGTGCTGGGTGACACATCCTAGGGGAAATCATTGATTATTAGTGCGATTAGAGAGGCTGATAGAGCTCATAATCACCTGTAGCCTGGTGAGTTTTTATCTCTGTCTTTGAGCACTTCATGAAACTAGAGTATCTGTAGGAGTTTAGGAATTTCGTAGAAGTGGGAAATTGTTTGTCTTCCAATCATAGACCTCAGTCTCCATCTCCCTCTCTGTCTGAAGTCTTGCTCTCACACTACTCTATGCACTCTGTCTTATTAATGTCACATCATTCTGTTTTATTCTGGGTTTATTACAGAACCTTCAGCCCCAACCTCTACCTCTGAGGCGGCACCACTGACCACCAGCCCCACCGAAACTGTGAAAGTGCCCTCTGAAACCTCGCTGTCATCCAGCCCGAGGACGGTAGAGCGAGAGACGCAAAGAGATGGAGACGTGGGGGTTGCTCCAGAGGAGGAGACAGAAGAAGAGAAAGCTATACGCCTCCTCTACTGCTCCCTCTGCAAGGTGGCGGTCAACTCTGCCTCTCAGCTGCAGGCCCACAACAGTGGTGAGAAACTGTACTCGCTGCAGTCGTCGCGCCCTCTCCGGTTTGTGTTTATAGACTCTGATGATGTGGCTTTGTATCTATGCAGGCACGAAGCACAAGACGATGCTCGAGGCCAGAAGTGGCGATGGAGCCATCAAGTCTTTCCCAAGGACGGGGGTGAAGGCCAAGCTGAGCGCGCCGTCTGAGTCGTCAACCGGACTCCAGAACAAAACTTTCCACTGTGAGATCTGCGATGTGCACGTCAACTCAGAGACTCAGCTCAAACAGGTTTGTTCTAAAGAACAGCAATTGAAAAAGAAAGCTAAAGCGGGTTCGTTATTATACTGATAAACACAGATGGATTTCACTCTCACATTTTAAGTCTGTATCGTCTTATATGTGCATGACACAACGAAGACCATGAGTATTGAATCGTAGTTGCTACAAAGGTCAAGTAGGGTAAGCACTCAGCAAATGAGGGGTTCTTTTGAACATGTGAAGCTATGAAAAGGTCAACTCTGTCGCACACATACAGCCTATAACAAGTGAAGTAGACGACAGGTGTGAACATTTCACACCTGTTGCTGCATGTGAATTAAAATCACAGATCCTTCAACATAATGAGCACAGAGACGCTAGACTTAAATCTGTTTCACTGAACACTAGAGTGTATGATGTTCGCATCTCTGCTCGTGATATGAATGCACAGTGCCAGCCTGCATGTCTGACTGTTTAAAAGTTAACTTGGGCCAGGTGCTCATGAATATTAAACAGTTCACTGCTGATTGTGTGTCGCGCTGGCCAAAGCCATCTGTTTGTGCTTGTCAATCAAATCAAAAAAGATTTCCAAGCCCACCCCTCATGAATATTTCGAATCTCAAAGTCAGAGCCGACAAGATATCAGCAGAACAGGAACTTTGAATAGCTTTCCTTTAATTTCCTCTTTACTGATTATTCAAATTTCCGAGCAAAGGCGGCTGTCGGCCTTT
This sequence comes from Selene dorsalis, assembly GCA_900303245.1. Taxonomy (NCBI): domain Eukaryota; kingdom Metazoa; phylum Chordata; class Actinopteri; order Carangiformes; family Carangidae; genus Selene; species Selene dorsalis. The sequence continues at coordinate 67,054 of OMNW01014821.1, forward strand.
TTCTTTGTCTTCACTGTCTTTAGGCTGCTGCCTTCGTCTGTCAGTGTTTATTAATCCGATCCGTTTCTCTGTCTGTCTCCCTCCTCCGCTCCAGCACATCAGCAGCAGGAGACACAAGGACAGAGCAGCAGGTAAACCAGCCAAACCTAAGTTCAGCCCCTACACTCCCACCCAGCGTCACCAGAGTTTCCAGGCAGTGAGTACTCGGCTGTTGCCTGATTTATTTTCACCCTCATCAGTGTGTTTGTGTACATGAGCTGATTCTGTAGAGCTTTTTCCAGGAAGCTCCGCTCCATCCTGCCAGTGACACAAATCGTCAGTGATAGGAGTTGAAGAATCTTATGCCTAGAGTGTTTTACTGCCATGATGTTGAAAGGAAAGAAAGGGAAGATTACTTTGGAGAAAAGAGCAGATTCTTGATAAGATTGTTTGGTGATAACTGTGACAGCTTATACATCTATTTGCCAATAGTTGAAAGACTTAATCTCCTTGTCCTTCTCTGGTTTCCTACTTTAAGTCATAAGAACAATTTTCCTTCTCAGAGAAAAACACAGTCTTGATTGCAGTTTGTTTGTCTGTGTTTCTTCCTCAGATTCGACTGGCTCTACGGAAGAACCAAGATCTCACCAAACCTCTGGCCTCATGTCTCTTACAGCGTCAACTTTCCGTTGCTGCTGCTGCCGCCATGGCAACACTTCCCCCCTTCCCTCTCCGCCCTGCCTCAAACTCAAACCCTGGGCTTTTTCAGAGTCAGGCGCTCCCTCAGGCACTGCTGCATCCAGCCCCTGGACCCATCTGTTCGACACACACACAGGTTCTGTTTTCTCCCTACTGACCCTGTCAATGTCTCAATCAGCTCTGAACTACAGCTAAACGCAGACCTGAGACCTGAACAAGATGTGATATAAGAGAGGCTTGCGGTACTCCACATGCCAACAAATACTGTGGGTGTCATGGACCAGGACTGAGGACTTATAACTGGGGCCAGAACCATTCGACAGGTTGGGATGAAGGAAATACAAAGCAGCAAATGAGCTGTGATGTGAGTGTGTGTGTGAGTGCGTGTGTGTGTGTGTGAGTGCATGCACAGACGTAGCCATCACAGAAGTACAACTTTTTTTTTTTAAGTATATTTTTGGCCATTTTTTGCCTTTATTTGATAGTACAGTGGAAAGACACAGGAAATGGGGAGGCAGAGAGAGGGGGAATGACATGCAGTAAAGGGCCACCAGATACGGGATTCAAACCAGGGCCGACTGCAGCGAGGAGTGTAGCCTCTGCATATGGGGCGCCTGCTCTACCCAGAGGTATAACTTTTTACAGTGTTTTTGATTGTTCTACTTACTTTTATAGATTTACAGATAATCTGTGTAACATTCAGCAAAGTCCCTCTTAAAAAGGACTTAGCAGTTTAATTCAGTAAAGATGTAAGACAGATGCAGAATGGTGAACTTCCATGATGACTATAACTCTGTGTGTCTGCGTGTATTGATATGCATTTATGGATGAGTGTATGAATGTCAAGAAGAGCATGCTTGACTCAAGATGTTATTTTCCCAATAAAAAACATAGCTGTGGATACTCATAATGGATTCCAAACAATTATTTATTAACTTAACTTTTGGACAGTGATGTAACCCCAACGGATCAGTGACGAAAATATGTACAAACACCAATTTAATGCCTCAAAACATGCATTTTATTAAAAAGACTAGTAAATGCATTTCTTGCAGAAATCATCTGCTAGTAGCTGAAATACATTTCCAGCCGCAGTTGAAATGGCTAAAATGAGCTGCCTGAAAAATGAAAAAGTTAAGATGAAAAATGAAAAAACCAGGAAGCTGAAATGTGAGAGTGTTAAATGGTGACTGTAGCAGAAGGTACGCAGAAGTGTAGCTGAAAGTGGAGTGTGTGGAGGATGATTGGAGGATTCTGTCCGTTCACTTCAGCTGGAGATTTTTCCTAAGAAATGAATAGATAAGAAATGATAGAAAGAAAATGAATAGGTTATAAGAAATGGTAGAAAAAGCTGAATATGCGCAAAAAATGCTCAATATATTCAGGTGGTATATGAGGTGTATGTACTGTGTGTGTGTGTGTGTGTGTGTGTGTGTGTCTGTGTGTGAGTGTGTGTGTGTGCGTTGACAGAAATGACAACTATGTTACAGTTTTAACGCATATTTGATTTGTGATTCTGGTCAAAAGAGGAGAGGTCATTGAACCTTGAAGTCTATAGAGTAGCTGAAGTCTCTTAGGCAGACAATTCGAAAAGTCGTCTTTCTTCTGCGTGTGAAAAAAGACACGTTTGCCTCCATTCTGAGAGGTGAAAATTTTGGGACTGAGAACAAGTTTAAGTGAAATTTACTGACATTTTATTGCATTGTAGAGTTGCTTAACCACACTACATGTGTGAGGTCACTGAATCTATCACTGCGTGAAATTCTGCCCCATAGACACCAATATAAATATCTGGAGAGCACAGACAAAAGCAGGCACATTAAGAATACAATCATTCAAAAAATACAAAAGATATAAAAATGTGATTGATAGTTCAATAGTTGAAAGTCATCTGATCCATGTAATGTTTGAATGGTGTCTGTAGCTGAAAGTATTCGTACGTATTCAAAAGTTCAAGTTCAGACGTGAAGTAAGGTGAGGAGGATCTGAAGATTGTAAATATTTCCCAAAAGAAGCAGAATATTGTATCAGTGAAAAGGATGGAAACTAAATTAAACACCTCAAGGGTAAAAGTAGCTATTGACAGAAAAACATACCAAAGAATAATAAAGAGCGAAGGAAAGAGTGCTGGATGAATCAGCATTCAAGTGCAACTGCATTTCAGCGTAACGCTCGTCTGTTTGTGTGATGGATTGTTGTTACAATGGATTTATTAAATAAGACACAGTGCAGAACAAATCTAGTCATTTCAGCTCCTTGTGTACGTGTTCACCTGGACGCTCACAGAAATACTTATGTGCCAGGAAGCAGTCAGGCAACACCTCCTCCCAATCCCATAACTCTCTGTACTCAGACTCTGACCTAAGCCCATTTCATCCTCTACTGCTAC
>OMNW01014822.1:0-21499 GCA_900303245.1 Selene dorsalis
CTCATCATGTGTTCTTCTCAGACAATATTTTGTTGTTTGGAGCACAGAGGATTTAGCAGCTACATCTATTCTCTTTTTTTTAGATATTAAATATAATTCCCCTAATTAGTGGATAACTAAATGTGTGTTTGTATGAGATTTTAAAAATGTGAATGTGGATGCCAAATATAAGCAGATACCACTGAGTATCTGCATGTAGGCAGCCAACATCCATGCATGCATTGTGAGTGTGTATATGTGTGAGTATTTGTATATATTAATACCCTGCTCACACCATCTAAACCTATGTACAGCTGCACTCACTATAGGGAGCAGTGTGTTATGAGTGTAATTCACTGAGAGTACATCTGCTGGCTGGGCTGTGACCTCCACACTAGATGAGGGAGTGGGTGTGTAACACTGCAGGGTCATTGTTAAATCTCTCTCACTCCTACGGGAATCCGCTTCCTGCTGTGTGAGAGTGTGTATGTGTGTGCGCATGTGTGTGTATATGTGTGTTCATGTGTGTGTTCTCTCTAGGGTGAGCGAAGGTGGGGTGGGGTGTGCATGGAGGAGGGGGGATTAAGCTGACTTAAGAAAATTACAAATGAAAGATTAAGAATAATTCTCATGTGGCGTCTCATAATCATTTTTTAATCAGTGAGAGGGGTCAAAGAAAGGAGACAATGACAGAGGGACAATATGAGAGCAGAGATAAGAGGGGAAGAGAGAGAAGAGGGTGCAGCGAGGGAGGTGGGTTGGGTGACGGGGTAAGGTAAAGAGAATAGTAGCAGAAAAAAAGAAGGTGAGTGGGCAGGAAGAAAAATGAAGAGCAATGAAGAGAAGGTACAGAGATAAAAACAATACCCAGATATATGTGATAAAACAGATAAAACTGACCAAGTGAAAGATGAACAGAAGAAAAGCAAATAAAAAGCTTGAGGGCAAAATTGTTAAAAGGGAAAATACTTAGTGCTTTGTCACACACACACACACACACACACACACACACACAAAAGAAATCCTTTTTTTTTTTTCGCATTTTAATTGCCTAATGCATAAAACGTATCTGCCTGTGTTTCATTTCACTTCTAGTATCACTTACCTAGACCAGATCCAAGAGCAGCCGCGGTAGCCGGGTCTAGCTGGAATGGATTAATCATCATCTGGGCATCTGGGCCACTGCTGCCGGCGGGGTTCTCCAGTTTTACACCTGCCAGGCCCATATTTTGAGCCAGGTAGTACTGGTAGAGCTCTGCCTCGGCTGGGGCCAGGCCCAGGTGGAGGCTGTGCTGGATCTGCTTCATGTTCTGCTGCAGCAGCATCATGTTGTGCATGTGTTTCTCACTGGTCATATGGATTCGCAGGTTTCGCGCCACATTGGTCTCGTAGTCACACACCTATCGCAAGAACAAGAAGGGATAAAGTCAGTGTTTAAGAAAATCTGATTGTGCTATTTTTTTACAATTAAAATTACATTATTATTTATGATTATATTTTTTCTCAAAACATTTGGTTCACTTATCATAACAGTCAAATAATATTGAAAATGAGAATTGGCAGTAAGAGCAGTCCAATCCATAAAATAATACATGATGCAAGCATTTTAGTAATGCAGTCATGATGATGATTTCTTTCTGGTTGTTGCAACACAGATCATGCTACAATGTTTGAGAATCTCTGTTTTTTAATGACCAGGGGTCAGATGATGTGGCCAAGAAAAATAATAGACACAGTGACGCAGAGGGAAATAATTGGCTCATTGTGTAGACAGTGCAACAAGCAAATTGGTATGTTGCTACTATAGCCCGACAATGATGCTCTGTTTGTTTCATTACCTCACAGCGCCAAGTGGGCTTCTGTTTGGGTTTGGATGGCGAGGGTGCACCACAGCCTCCACCAAGGCTGGCACTGGGCACAGGGTTGGCATGGTTGTGGTTGTACTGTGCCTCACTGCCACCGTTCTGGAGTGTTTGTACGTTGTTCAGATGCTTGTCCGACTGCATGTGGATGCTAAGGTTGCCTTTGGTGGTGGTTGAGTAGTTGCATACCTAAAGGGGAAGAATTAATAAAATTATGCATGAGAAAAAATATGTGCATTTTTAACAAAAAGTTTTAAAGATCTGACTTTCTGTCATTTGAGATAATTATATTAACCTTTAAAGCTGTGATAGATGTTATTACAAAGAGGAAGACAAACATATCTAATTGCCTATTTATGCCTTCTGATACTGAACTAGAGGTTGCAATATTATGATATATATTTGCATTAGCATGAACAGCACACTTAATAATCACTTCTGGTTAAATAAAAAAAAGATGAACAAAAAAGTAAAATAAAACCAAAGGTAAGAACATTATTATAATTTGGATATATCTGAAAAATGAAAAAACAGGGCAAAAATCCATAGAGGTGAATAATCAGATGGACAGACCTCACAGCGGAAAGGCTTGTATCCACAGGTATAACTCTCGCCTCTGGCTAAACGCGGGTGAGGCTGTCCTGTGCGGCAGTACACACATGATCCACCAGACTCTGGATGTTTCTCCTTCATGTGGGCGTCCAGTGTCTGCTGGTACTTGTAGTGCCAGTTACACTTGGGACACTTTAGCGTCTTGCAGGAGTTGCGCGAATGCATCATCGTCATATGCCCTCCAAGAGACCGTGATGACCCCAGGACCGTGTCACACTTGGGGCACTCCACCCCACTGCCTGGGGAGCCTTCACCTGGACCAGGCGTACCAGGTGTCCCTGGAGTTCCAGGCGTGCTCGGATTTCCCATGTGTTGATGCAGAGGCCCAGGACTCTCATCATCTCTGCGCAACATCATCATGTCAAGGGGGTGGGTGGATGGCGATGACCCCTCCCGTCCTGCCAGGGCTTCACTGGTTGAGTCGTTGCTGCTCTCCCGCTCTCTGGCAGATGCCAGGGGAGTGGAAAGGCGGCTCTTCTCCATCTCCAGCTTGTCACAAGCAGGCAGGGAGGAACAGGAGGTGGATGCAGGGCCTTTGCTGTCACTGTTAAACTTTAGCACACTGTTGGAAAGGGGGGAAATACTTTGGTTTAAGAGAGGGAAATCTTTGCTACTGGTGCTGTCAGCCCGCTGGCCTGTCATTGCCATATTGATGGCCTGCTCCTCCTCCTCATCTGCCTCCATTTCTACTCCACCACCATTGGAGTAAGCATCGTCATCCTGCTCTGGACTTTCTCCTCCCACTGCACCGGGCTCCCGCTTGATGGGCGGGTACTGGCTCAGGTCTGGCCCATTGGGTTGCAAAGTGCATGTGTCCCTAACCTGGCCTTTGCAGTCACTATTAGAGTTCCGGCGTTCCAGGTTACCACCAGTGGCAGCAGCAGCAGAACTCCCGCTGGGGGTTCTGTGGGCACCAGCCCCTCCCCCGAGGTTTGGGTTGGTCTCAGCCTTTGGCATGTTTTGGGTTCTGGGGGTTTGGTCATTGGAGGAGCTGCTGGCACTGCCCTTCAGGAAGGCAAATCCTGCCTGAAGGGAATCTGCATTCTCCCCACTACTGTGGAAAGCATTCCACAATCCGCGGAGCCCCGTGTCTGGCCCTAGGAAATTGGCAGGTGTAGGAAAGTGGGGTAGCACAGAGCTGGGGGGTTTTTTTGGTTCCAGAAAGCTTATAAGAGGTTCTTTGTCCTTGCCGATGCCCTGGATGATGGCAGAAACATGCTTGTTGCTCAGCAGCTTCTGCTCCTGATCATTCAGGGACATACGGTGGTCATGGACAGCATGTGTCACGAAGGAACGGCTGTAGCCAAAAGACAGCTTGCACAGGAAACACATCAGCACAGGCTTCCGCCGCCCATCGGCCACACAGCCCTCAAACTTGGACAAGTCCACATTGTTGGGGACATCTTTGGACACACAGGAGTTTTTGGCTGCACCATCCGCTGTGAGATAGTCTTTGTCATTCCTGTGGCGGAGGTCATAGACACGGAAACTGTGCAACACGGGACCAGCGCCCGCCAGCCCTCCAGCTGAGGTATTTGGGAAGGAGGGGTGGTCAGCCGCTAGGGATTTATTCCCCAGGGATGAGGCGATGTGGAAAGTGTTGATGATCTGGGGGTAGAAGGACATGGGTGCAGCGGGCTGCTCCAACCGTTCCCCCCCTGGGCTCAGGCCACTCTGACCACTGCTGGCCTGGACACTGGGGAAGGTCTGGGGGGACAGCAGGCCCCTGAATTGGAGAGCCCCAGAGAGCCCCCCCTGGTTGCCACGCTGCTCTTTGGAGTCCTCCAGGATGAAGGCAGAGCCATCGGGCTGGTAGATGATCTCACCACACAGGTTCTCCACATCACTATCCTCTTCCATCTCCACCTCACTGTTCATTTCCACTTCTGCAGCACCCACCTCACGCTCTCCTTCATCTTCACTCTCCTCCCCTACCATCCCTTCAACCTCCTCACCCTCCTCATGACCTCCGGTGGTAGGCAGACGAGCATTGGGGCAGTGGTGCTCCATGTATTTTTGTAAACTGGAGAAGGAACTAGAACATTCGTTGCAGGGGATCTCCTTTGCCGGCGCCACGGGAGATGTGGCTGGGGCAGAACAGTCCGAACCCAAAACTGCTCCTCCTCCTACTCCTGGTAAAGTCCCGGTAACACTCCCTTTGTTACCAGTAGTAAAGCTTTCTCGCCGACTCTGCTCGGTTAGAGAGTCGGTAGTTGCACTGACAATGGTGGGGGTAGCAGTGGACCGCAGCGGGCTCACAGCAGGCTGTCCAAGGCCATTCTCCGGCTCTCTGATGGCGACAGGTGATGATTGGTTGTTGTTGTTGGCGTTGTTGCTGTTGGCGACACTGGTCTCCATGGCGACGACAGAGTTGTCCTCAGCAGCAGCGTCCAGCCTCTGGCCACCATGTTCCTGCTGCCGTGACGACACCATAGGGGGAGAGTCACAAGTTGCCATAACGACCACTACATAGGGATCTCATCTCATCCAGCCTAACAGGGACCTGGGGAAAAACACAGAAATAAAGAATGAACATCAGACATTCAATGAATCCAGTTTAATACTGGATGCTGAAGACAACAATGACCTCATTCTAACTGACTCACTCTTTACCATTAGTACTAACTCAGATCTGATCCAATCCCGATTGGGCTTTATACTGTTCCTCAGTTGTAGCTTAGAAAACACCGACTCAGACTGCTTGCCATGACCACAGAAAAAAAAAAAAAAACTTAAACAAAGGTTTTGACTCCTATTGACTCCAGGGACCAGAGCTTGGAAACAGGGGAAATGAGGTATAAATGAATGAAGCAGCTCCCATGGCAGCCTGTAGTAGGGAAGTTTATAGGAATAACCCAATTGTCTGGTAAATAGACTCTTTGATCGACATACCACTGTGCAACACTAGAAGTAGTTCTGCTTCTATTTTGTCCTGTGCGTGCTACTACTGTGGTTAAAGATTATGATTTCAGGCAAGCTAGCTTTGCATACCCTGTAAAATACAGTTGTGACACTGACACACACACAAAAAAAAAACAATTGCAGGGGAACATTAGTTATTCAAGTTTGTCAAACAACTTAGATGCAGAAAAGCCAGTGTCTTCTAGCGGGGGGGAGTAGTGGACTGGAGTCTTCAATCATTGGCTAAATTGGTCTTGGCATGTTCTCACCAGTCAGGAGTTGCTAATTAGGCAGCACCTATTAACCTATTAATGTCCTGGAGGTATGAGTTGGACTTTGTGCGGACAAAGAAACTAAGACACTGTATACTGTTATTGTGCTGTCATTCTGCTAAGCATGCAACCGTGCTTCAACATGTGGAAAAGTAAAACAATGCCTGTTGGCAAATTTTCTAGAGGAGTGTCACACATGTCAGGAAATTAAAGAATATTTACATCCGTAAGATTCATGTTTTTTCATGCAGGCACAATGCAGGAACGGAAAGAGAGAAAGAAAGAGACACAAAGAGAGAGAGAGGGAGAGCTTCCATGAGGAATGATGTTTGGAATACCAGTGAGATGTTATCAATCCTGGGCGGCTTCCCATCTCTCAACCCTCCACTACTTCAATCTCTTGGCTTTTCACAACAAGGCACAAACGTAAAGGCACACACAAACACACCAGGCTGAATAAATGTCTCCGCAGCCCACAAACACACACACGTTTAACGCCTCAAAATTTCTTTCTTTTTGTTAATCACAGGCATAATTTCTCACCTGAAGAGAGCAGGAGGAAACAAGTAAGAAAAACTAGACTAAAAGCTCAAGAACTACTTTTGTTGCTACTTAGAAGAAAATGTTTTCTCATTCAGCTAAATGCAACACATGAAGAGTGGTTGTGCATGCCAGTGTCTTTTCACTTGATACAGTACCAGCGCCTTTCAGATGCTTGCGTGTAAATGAGCTGGCATTAAAAGAAAGCTTTAAAGAGCCATGTTAACCTTTAACCCAATCCACCTGCTGCTTAATTCTCTCTCTCTCTCTTTCTACACTCCCTCTCCATCACAACAAAGCTACAAAGCAATTAGAGGATTAATCCGCAACAATCCAGGGCTAAACAAAGCCAGTGGGAGAGACAGTAAAAGCGTGAGGAATGAAATCAAACATGTGTGTGAGTATGTTTGTGGGTGCATGTGTGTGCACGCGCTATAATCAGGTCTAATCTGACATATCCCGGAGATGATTCCATGGAGACTAGTGATAGATTAAAAGAGAGAAATTATGTTTTTTCTCATTGTGTCTCACTCAGTTTCTGTCTCTCTATTCGTGAGATTAAAGGAAAATTCACAAGGAGCAGAAAATGAATTTTAATGCTGATCTGTTCAGCTCGGATGTTTCAGAGGTGGGAGGTGGAAGGTGGATGTGTGGTGTGCACATGACACGACTGTGTTCAGAGCATAACTTTGTAGATTAAGGCCTGAAGTGAAACTCTACTGCAAACATTTTTAAGTTCAGTACTTTAACTACTAAAATCGGTGCTATTTACCACGATGATTGCATGCCTGTGTTTTTTTGTGTAACCTGTATTGTCGAGGTGCAGTAAACTAAACCCGCCTGGTACACAGAGAGAGAGAGAGAGATCAAGACAAACATTACAGTATATCTGATTTTTTTACCCAAGATCCTAAAGATATAAAGTACGGTTTCCACCCACATAAACACCTATCTACCACAAACAGAAAACACACACCTGTCCAACATGGTAGCTTATACTTGTAACTGCAAAGAAAATACAAGCCAAATAGGCTACATGAATGCTACGATGTTAGCGCAGTGTGAAAAAAAAAAAGGTAAAATTAAGTAAAGTCTTCTGTACATCCACTCAAATTACAGCTCACTCAGCTTTTCACCATGAATCAATCATTACGCTCAACTAGCAGCTAAAAAAACATGCTGGGCTTTGCTCCTGCAGCCAAAGCTGCACATTTTTCATTTTTTCACAAGTGTCCCTCTCACCGACGCTCACGTTGAAAGTGATTGAGGGTAAAACTGTTCAGAAGCGGTGGGGTTCGAGAGGTAATGCGACACACAGGACAGGATTTACTACTTGTCAGAGGTGTCACTTGACTGCTTATTTCATTTGGGAGCAACCCCTTTGAATTGTAGCTCGGACATAAAACACTGAGGGTTTATGAATTATGCATCTCCTAACACTTTAAGTATGGAATTATGCCTTATGGATAAGCCAATGTGTTAAGCACTTGGCACTGACATATCACCCATAATGCTAACAGGTTAGCGGCTGTTTACGTGTGCTGCCTGCCAACAAAAACGTAATTGTCCATTATTTTGTAACCTCTGGTTCTAATTGAATCCAATAATTTTGTCACTAACAGAACAGTGACACAGTGAGCGAGCAGTGTGTGACTAATGCTTAATGTTGCATTTTCTTTTCTAATTTCCTACCTTTGCAATGCGAGTCATCCTGATCCATTCACTATGTCTTAATTCCTTAATGTCTTACTATCATCTGAACTCTTCTACCTCTCTGAGCTCAAAGTAACATTTTACGTACTGAAATCTTTAGACTTGCACAGATCTATATGATGACCTATATAATCATCTCCATGAAACCTGATTACCTGGCGCTTCGTCTCAGGAATAAATAGGTGGAAAGGTTATTTGACTTGCTTCTTTTTGTTTTGCTCCATTCCCCAGGCTTCACACCTCTCACAGCAGTGGTGCCCACTACTACTTCTTTTAAGGCAGATCATGTTCGCTAAGAAACCTTACCCTCTCTCTCTCTCTCTCCCTCTCTCTCTCTCTCTCCCCCATTGCTTTCCTTTGCTCTGCTAACCAACCAGACTACTTTCATTTGGGAGAGATAGAGAGAAAGAGAGAGCGAGAGAGCGATAGATAGACAGATACATAGAGGGGGAGAGAGAAACTAACAATGAAGCCCAGGTTTTTCCACACTGCAGAAACAGTTCCTTTCTTAGAGCAGAAGAACAAAAGAGATGGCCAGAGCCGCTCCCACCTCTGTTTTTTAATTAAGCATGTCCCCTTGCTTTCACACACATGCACATGGACACAGGCTCTCTCTCTCTCTCACCCACACACACACACACACAAAGGTAATTAAAGTGGCAGATCAGATCCAGTGAGAGGCAAATAATAGCCTAGGAATGCCTGCTTTGGACACTGCTAGTTCTGATGGGAGAAAGGGGCTAAGAGACTCCTTGGCCTATTGTTTTTCTCCCTCCTCCCCTCTACTCTCTCTCCCATATCCCTCCATCTGCTTTTCAGTAGCTCCCTGAGAGACAGAGAGGCACTCTAAAGCAGGGGATTTCTCCACTTTTTTTTTTTTTCAGACTTTTCTGCTCTCGCTGATTCGCGTTTTTCTTAAAGCATTTCCAGTTTAGCCAGAAGTCAGAGGTTGGACTACAAACACAAAAACACAAAACACAAAATGTGTCACGTGAAAACTACCACGTTAGGAGCCAAATCTGCATTTGCTGGAGGCACTTGTAAATTTTTCAGCTCATTCGGTCGTAATAAATGTGCTAATAACACATTATGTGTTACAGAATTGTGTCCACAGCCTCCTGGTGATGTGGGAGTCTCCTCCTGCTTTTGTCCTCCCATCAAGACCATCACACATTAGCCAGACTCGCAGCCTGTTAAGTGCCAAACCTGTAATTGCAATGTCGCCACACAGCCGCCGTTGTTTACATGGGAATCTGTTGGGTCCAAATTCTTCATCCCTAACTGTCCGTCACTTTAATGCAAGGGTTGACAGTCCTGTTAATGCTCCTGTGAATATTTAGAACATCAGTAAACACTGGAATTAGGCAGGTCTTTGCTTTGGGAATTGGTCATCTGAGGTCAAAAATGGTTATTTTGCCTTCGCTTGTCAAAGTGTTTGGGGACATACGTGAGCTCAGGTAATAACTAGTGAAATAAAATCCTGAAGGTGACCCGTGAAGCCTGGCAAAGTCAAACAACAAAGTCAGAAGACAGCGTGAGACTATGGCTTTATGTCCATTCCTTGAGGTCTCTTAGAAGGTCATACCTCTCTCAGCATGTGGCCCCTCAGTCTAACACCAAATCTTCTATCAAAATGTCACCAAGCGTTAGCCAAAGACAAAGGCGAAGGGCACTGTGAAAGCCTGTGCATCCATCTCCCACCGTCAGTGCCATGAATAGGCCTACTCCGGTCTAATTAGACCTGTTTATTTGTTGCCATGCAGAAACGGAGGGATGAAAAACGAAGTGGATGGAGGAGGAGGGGAATTATCTCCTTCTTCACAATGCGAGAGGAGCTTTGGCTGCCATCAAAGAGTACTGATGCATACGTGCACAAACACATACACTCACACGCACAGACCCACAGAGGACCGCCTAATGCTCTCTGTTTAAAGTCTCCAAAGAGAGGACGGGGGAGAAAACTGCGTGACCAACTGTTTCTTTTCTTCTTCTTCACTTCTTCACAGCACAAAGACTTTTCACGTAGCTGTTGTTTGTTGCCTGGAGGTGTAACATTAGACGTTAGATGGCGTGGCTCTCCCCAGTGCCCCCACACCCTTTTCTGTCTGGCTGTCCTCTTCTCTGTCTCTCCCTTGTGAGTAAAGGCCTTCATTACCAAAAGACACCTTATCATTACTGCAAGGTGCAGCTCAGACACCTAAAGCAAGCACTACTCCATTTAGCACAGGAATCTTGTTCGACAAATTACCTACTCCGCAAAAATGCCTTTTAGCAAATCAAAATCAAAATGACGCCTACATGAGCAACGATCGTGGTTTGCAGAGGGAAGCGAATGAATGAGAGGAAGGTTTAGAGGAGGAGGGGGGAACGGGGATAATGAGGAGAAAGGCAGAGGATGGAAGTGGTCTGTTCTTTCTTTTCCTAGAGCAGGTATGCAGGTTCTATCCCTCAGGTTGATGACAAGTTAATTGGTGTCATTGGTTGCTCAGGTAACATTACACCCAACTGCCCTCAGGTCCGTATACCTGATATTCTATTGTTAGGGAGAAAAAAAGAAAAAGAAAAAAAAAAGATCTGGCCAACGTAGAAAATAACCAGCAACATGTGAGATGAGAGCACCAGAAGAAATGAAAGTAGTCAACTATGCAAAAACAAACTTGTTAATCAGATGGGTGAACTGTGAAGCCAGAGGACGTGTTTGCCTTTTTTTTCCCTCTCCCTCGCTCAGAGCGCAGGGAGAATTATATCAGTCAAGCCACAGATGGGTCCTAAAATCTGATTTAGGATCAGATTACAGCAGCCCCTATCCCGACTTCAGCCAGGTTGAGGTGAAAACATCTCTCGTGAGCCACCCTCAAAAAAATATCCTACTGAGTGTGGAGCTCAGTCACATTTATTTCCACTGAGTAGGTTTTCATTATGATAATTTGGATGTGGGTCCGAGGCTTGTATGGCTTTATAGAGACAAAGTTTAATGGATTAAAGACAAGTTTGACTGGATTTAACATTTTTACAAATGGACTTTGGGCTTACACAGTCCAGTCTAAATATATGCACAAGTCTCACGCCTTTGAAGAGGCAATATTTCAAACTAAACTCAAACCGAAACATGAAAATAAACAGTCAGACACTGCTGGGTCGCAGTCACCACTTACTGCCCTTGCTAAAGATTTTTCCAGCATCAAAGGCAAAGCCAATCTACATAGCTAATGCCTCCAGTTTTTTTCCTCCTCTTCCTTGAACTCAAAACAGCAGAGACCAATGGGAGTGAAAAAAGTGGGGATTTTTCTTTTGCCAGCAATCTGGAAACACTCTCTAGTTAATTAGGGTTGATTGGAAATGAACCGCACAAACAAAGGGCAGCCTATGCCCTGACTATTATGACCGTGCACGCGTGCGTACACGTGCACAGGAGGGGTACTATAACCACCTTAGAAGCACACGCTGGTAAAAACCTCAACTCTCTAGACTCTTCTCCTCTGTCTCTTTACCCCCTCCACCTCCACCCTCCAGATTAAGGGAATGCACCGCTAAAGAATGTGTGACGACCTCCACTGCCACGGAGCAAAACTTCCAGCCCCTGACGCCACAAAAGGCAAGAAGGTAATTAAGTTTGAAAGAATAGAAGCACTGCCACAAACAATGCGCCAGTGTCCATGGGGAGGGATTGGAGGGTGTGTGTGTGTGTGTGTGTTGGTGTGTGTGTGTGTGTGTATGTGTGAGCGTGTGGGAGGGTGAGGCAGAAAGGCTATTAACATTCAGTGGCTGGGTGAGAGAGAGGAAGGAGGGCAAAGGGGAACTGAGGATGGCATTCTCTCTCTCTGTGCTTCTCCCTGTCTTTCTCCATCGCAGCATGACTTGTCTGTTCATTCTTTTTATTTATCTCTCTTTTTATTCTCTCAATCGCCCTAACATCTGGTTTAGACCCCCTGCCCCCCCCCTGCCTTTCCTTCCCATATCGCCCCCTACAACACCTCTACAGCTCTGCTCTTTTCTTTTTGGCCCCTTCACTGTTCCTTGTTGTTGCTCCCTATGTGAAGGGTGCCCTCCTACAGACAACACACACTCAGACAGATGCAGTCTTGCACACTCACTCACACACACGCACACACACACCTTTTTTCCCCAGTTCAAGCTCCAGCTGTTTGTTATCTGTTTAGCAAGACTAAGTTTGACACTCTGCATATGCCAAAGCTAATACCTTACTACAGTAACACACACACAGTATCTGTGGTTACCACCTTAAAGTGTTAAGAGCTAACTGGATTACCACCCTACACACTCAAGTTCACACACACTCAGACACAAACATGGACTCACAACATACAAACACAAAACATACACAGGGAGCTTTCATCTTTTTTGCCACATCTCCAGCAAAGCAGTTTAACTCAATTAGCAAAGAATGTAATTTTATTTGCAGACTCCCAAGTAACTGAAAACACACACACTTGTACACACACAGACACACAGACACACACACACACACATACAGTATAAGCAAACTGTCCCTCTCCCACGTGGTTGGAGCTAAGAAAGAAGTATTCATTGCTCATGCATGTGTGTCAGTCTGTGCGTGTGTGTGTGTGTGTGTGCCTGTACGTGTGTGTGCATGCGTGTGCGTGCGTGCGTGCTCGGACAGTGGAAAGATCATGAGACACTTTTACGTCAGATGAGTGAATCAGACAAACCGCTAATTTCAAAGAGGGATTCTATTGTAGAAAAGAGGAGGGTGAGAATGAGAAGTTAAAAGTCAGGGAGACACAAACAAACACTGACAACAATAGAGACGAGTGCAAGAGATCGCTAAGTGAAACACAACTTTGTGCAAATGTGCACGGACATACTGGACATCCCTTCCTCTGCACGGGTCGGAAAAAGCAAGTCGCCAACTAATTGTGGTTTTGCGGTGTTATGTGTTTAGTAATCTGCCTCTCTTTGTCTCTGCATCTCACCAGAGACATGGATTAGTGCTAAAATGATGACTGCTTAATCCTTGATTTGCCTGTGCTAAATAAATATTAATCTAGCCTGCTCATCATGCTCTTGTAAGGTACAACATACACAATATGAAAGGGCTTAGCTGTTACATAAATCACAGCCTTATCTTTTGGATGAGGCAAAAGCATGAGACCATGGACGCACACACACACACACATACGCACACACACACACACCTCATCTCTGCAATAACATAGGAAGTTGAAGGGGGTGGCAGGGTTGGATTATTTTGCCAAGTGAAATAAATAATCCTGCTAAATACAAAGCATTAAAAAAATCTCTAAAATGCATGTTTTCTCCCGGGGTGTGTAGATGCAAATCATCGTATACTCACCCAGAAAAAAAAACATAGGCTAACAAATATCACTCATTTGTGTTGATTCAGACCCTTCTCTATCTCTCACTCTGCCTCTCAGCAGGTTTGTTTAGAAAAAAATACTGCTGGGGACATGAAAAATGAAAGCTACCATTGCTGGACTCTCTCCCTCGCTCACGCACACACACACACACACATACACGCACACACACTTAAATTGACAAGGCTGTGGTAGTGCTGCGCAGAAGAGGTTAAGCAAACATTGTCCACGTCAGTCAAGGATAGCAGAGGCTCACAGACAGACACAGAGAGCAGTCTCTGACGCAGGCATTTCACATCCACCTGGCAAATATAAACGGCTGGTTATGCTGTATCAACCACCATGAGCCTCAGATTCTTTGCTTATTTTATGCTATGATAACTCAGACACTTGTGAAACAACTTATATGGCAAACTTTATTTTAAGACGTAAAAAAATGGCAGACTATTTTCTTAAAATACTTCTCCTCCTCACAGGCCTCAGCAGGCTGAAATTAAAAAACAAGCACTGAAATCAGTTTTGTAAGAGCAGCAAGTCCTGCTGATATTTTGGAACCTATTATTAAGCATTACAAACTAATGTAGCAACTCCGGCTACTTGTTGCCAAAAGTTCATTCCTTTTTAGGAAAGCGGAAAAAAATGTCGCATATGTTGCCCTATTTGGTGAAAAGATGTCTATCAGTATCAAGTGACTGAGAAAACAAGCTGGAGGTACAGCTAATGAATAGTGCCCTATACATACAGTAGTTGTTAATGCATTGTCACAAAGAGAAGAGAAGAGAAGAGAAGAGAAGAGAAGAGAAGAGAAGAGAAGAGAAGAGAAGAGAAGAGAAGAGGAGAGAAGAGAAGAGAAGAGAAGAGAAGAGAAGAGAAGAGAATCTACTTTTACAGTCAGTGTAGTGAGGATACAGAGACACCTTGCTAATTGTGCAGGTATTTCTCGTACACGGCAACCAAAACCTTCCACTTCTTTTCGGGGGTTACAATAAAGTTTAGAGTTCAAACCCCAACTGTTTTCTAAAGACGGTACTTGACAGGACCCTAGCCCTGTCATTATCTTCATAAACATAATCATAGGGCAGGTATCCTGACTGACGCCACAAGCTATGTGCCCCTCACTTAAACATCTCCCGAGCACTTCTGTGACACGCCACAAACACACCATTAATGTCTCGGGCATTTCAAGGGAGAAGGGGTAAAAAAAAAAAAAAAAAAAAAAGTGAGGGCCTTGCATAAGAAAAAGGCAGAGATGAACACAGAGATGGGAGCAGGCATGAGGGATTTGTGGAAAAACACACAAAACACAAATGCACACATACCTTTTGGTTTTCCAAGAGCTCGAATACTCGTGACAGGTCTAATTTCTGGACCGAGGGAATTACTAATTAACTTAAGCTTTTGGCTCTCTATTTAATTAGAGAGGTCTCCAAATGAACTTTAGACCAAAGCCATTTGCTTTTTAAACAAACCCCCTTTTTCTGACAGCTGTTGTGAGTTTGCCCTCTTCTCACAAAAACCACAAGGAAAGCACAGTTGTTATTTATGCCATCATAGACTCTTTTTCTGGTTACCGTGGGAGGGAAGAAAGAGAATGGGGGGAGGAGAGGGAGGGGAAAAAAATGAGCAGTGGAGTTGAAAAGTGTACATTTTAATTGGATTTCACTACAAACAAACAACTGTCAGATGTAATTAGTGTGGTTTTAGATTAGCAGTGCAATATTCCTTTATCAAAAAAACAACATGTCACGCAGATCCAGGGCGAGCCCATTGAGAGGGAACCGGGATGAAATGGACCCATTACCTTACTGTTTGCTGTAGGAAATAACCGCTATTAGATATAAATGACACAATAACATATTGAAATCTAAAACTCCTCAGTGTTCTCACTGTTCAATTATCAACATGAAAGTAAGACGTCTTCCTATGTATGTGTGTATGTGTGTTACAGTGCCCATAATGTGAGAGGGGAGCATTGGGGTCAATGGCAAAGAAGCCGCGTCAGCAATATCTCTCTTTTCTTTCGTTCCCCCTCAAACACACACATGCACAAATGTTCCTTAATTCTAAAATGACATGTAATGCGTGTTGTGAAAAGGATGAAACAGACATAAAATGTTTGTCTTTCCTTTTACAACATTACAAAAAGCTATAAGAGTGAGTACGTCCAACTGGCAAAGGAGGCCAGTGAATCATCCATCACCACGTCGTGACACTTGTTTAGGTATTGTGTTAAGGAAGAGATCTATTCTTCAGCCGTACTTTGCTTTTTTAACAATTCCTCCAAAGCCCTCCTATATCTGCTCATCTCAGCTGGGATGAAACACGGCAAAACTCCCCTCTTTATTTAGTCTAGAGGCAGAGAGCTGATACATCAGCGAAACCACTGACAAAACCAGCCCTGTTAATACCTACAATTTCATATACAAGAACATTCCTGCGCGTGCTCTGCTCTTCTTCTTTACTGTCACAGAAAAAGGAGTCTTTTTTTCTCTTTTAAAAGCAAATAATTAAAGATTATTCCAGGGCTGGTGCCAGGCCAGAAAAAAAGGCATGGTTTGTAAGGGATAGTGTTGGCTGGAGTCTCTTCAAGAAATTTGGGGAGACATATAGTTTCTTGCCTACATTAAATCAGAGTGGGACCTACATTTGAACAGGAAAGATTTTATTTTTTAATACTGTGCAAATATCCCTGTAGTACAAAGAGAGAGTACAAAGAAATGTTCTTATTTAGTCTGGGTGCATTAGCGACTAGTCCAGCACCTGCAGATCATATGTAACATCTGTCTTCTACTGACTCAAGCTGTTCAATAAGTCAAAGGAATTTCACTTCAACTGATATAATAATAATAATAATAATGATAATATTATTATTGTTGTTGTTGTTGTTAACAACAACAACAACAATAATAATAATAATAAAGGCATTGAAAAGATCTCCATGCAACTTGAGACACATTTCTTTGGTAAATGTGTCTCATCTCTTATTACACTGTTTGTTTAAGCCCACAAGTCATGCATAATTAATTAGCCATTTATTCCCCAGAGGAGCCCTGCCAATGGCCTTGATATCCACATGCTATTGCCTTCAGGAATACCACGTGCCAATCATGTTGAGGACATGCAATATACATGCATGCGGAGGCCCGTGCAGATGTTGACACATACAAATAATGCACATGAGCCGATGAGAAAGTAAAAGTGATTTGATGCAGATGCGTTGGAGTAAAAAAAAAAGAAGAAGAAGAAGAAGAAGAAGAAGAGGAATTTGTTTTTAATCTGCAGTAGAAGAGTTTATTAAATTATTTCTACAGATATAGAGAATCACTCACTTCTCCATTTTTCATTAAGGTCTATTAATGTGCATGTGTCATGTGACTGGGCTCGCTGCCTTTTCAATCCCTGCCTTTGTCTTTGGTTAGCACGGGAGAGAATGTATCATTTGTCATGAGACGTCTTGTGCTATTGTGGTGTATCTTTTCTGAAACCTGGAAAAACTTAGTTAGTCATTAACTTTTTTCCTCCTCCTTAACCCAGAGCTTGTCTTTTTAACTTCTGTTTGAACGAGGCAGTTGTGCATATTTTTTGCTGCTTTTGTTTTTAACCTTGCCAGCTTTTACGGCTATGAAAATACTTCCGAGAGCAATCGATAAAATGTGGCATATAACCTTCTGTGCTGTGCACTGTTTGGTTGGTAAGTACAAGAGGGACAAACCTTTCTAAAGGCTGCCGAATGCTTTGTTGAATATGTAAGTTGAGGACTTGGAGGCACTCAAATGGACCTGAAGGGCTAAGAAAGTGTCCTTCACAGTGATTGCATCAAGGAGTGTAGAGGACAAACAAATGTCACGGTCTGAATGGTCACTGCAGCATCAAGCCAACACCAATTTACAGGAAAGAAATGAGTATCAACAGAAATCTACAGCACCAAAGCAAAAGTTTAGAGACAGGGAGAACATAGGAAGGGAGAGGAGGGAGTTTCTCTTCGCATTCAAATTGCCCAATCACTGTTTGCTATCAACTGCCCTCCCTACCTGACCACCATGCCGATCAAAAGAAAAGAAAAAAAAAACATCAGCAGACACAAATGAAAGACGAGAAAGACAGCAACAGAGAACATGAGATATGGAGACACCAGCAGAGATACACAGAGAAAGCTAATCTGTGAGACAATATGAAAGAAAGACAGGGCCTCTTTTTTTTCACCAGCCCATTTTATTTGACCTAAACCTGAGAATCTCAGCCACCCCCAGGGCCCACAGGACCCCAGATCAAACAGAAAGAGTCCTCTAACACACGGCCCCAATTGTTCTTTCCCCACCCTGTGGAATCCCCCCACTTCCACTTTGAAATAAAAAGAATAAACATATTATTCTAAATGAAATACCAAGACCCCATGTTTTTTTTCTGTGGCTAATATCCTGTACGAGATGGCTGATGCAAAATAGGCAGGAGAGCCTGAGAACGGGACAGAGCACAGAGGGAAGAGAAAAATCCCCCTCTTTCTATTTTCCCTTAAGAGACTGATGAAGGTCTGGCAAGATGAGAGAGAGCGAGAGAGAGAGAGAGAGAGACACAGAGACATGAGAGAGAGAGAGAGGGAGAGAGGGTAACGCAATCCTGACTGGCGCTGGACCAACAGCAACAAAAACATTTAGATAACCGCGCTCAATAATGAACGATTTCAATGAGGACAAAAATTACATTTCCTACAGATAACATGCCCCCTTCCCATAAGAGAGCCAAAAGAGCGTTGAAACCACGTCATGCTCTACAGTGGTGCACTGGAGCATTATGTTAGGGGATAGTTGTAGTAACTATATTAGTATCCTTTTACCTGACCAGAGACAATACTTTACTGGTTGTAATAAGATAGACTTGGCAGAGCTGAGAGAGACAGGGAAAAATATAGAGCCCGTATGACAACTTGACTAGCTTCACTGGAAAAGCAACAAATCACTCCTCTACCGACTCTGCCTGAGCTATAACAGTACCAGCGGCACGGCTCAAACGATTACCGATCTGCAATAGCCACTATAAGGGCCACTCAAAATACCAGTCCACATACACATAACCAAGGATCGCTGCAGCGCACTTGATCCTCACAGGTGGTGCGGGTCACAGCAACAACGCCATCCCCACCTTTCCTATCCACTAAGCACTCACTTCCTTTCATGCCAAAGTCTGTCAAGTTGCTTGAGAGGGGAAGAGGCAAGAAAAAAGAAGATATAGCATGGAAAGGAGGCAGAGAAAGAGAGAGGAGTCTTTGTCCTCCTCCACTCAGCTCCAGCACGTTTCCTCCTCGGGTCTGGCCGGCATTAGCATATGAAAGGCGAGGGAAGGCGTGCAAAAGGTCAAAGAAAGAGGATCCTGTCCAATGAGAGACAACAAAAACAGGCCACACCAGCCTTTGTGGCGTTCATGTTCTCCACCACCCAATCTCACGCCCCTCCCTCAGCCCTGGATCATTTCCATACACCAGATGCAATAGCAATAATGACGGTTGATCATAAATTACTCACAAAGTCGAGTTGGGTCATATGGAAGTCACCGTGGCAATTTTAAGCTGCGTCACCACCCTCCTGCCCCCCTCCTCCTACTACCAGCGGAGCTCACACAACACTCAGGCATTCACATAAAACACACCTGCCTCGCAGTTCCACAGTTTGCCCTACCCGGACGATATCCATCCAAATCCTTAGTAAACATCTCAATAAAGGAAAATGTAAGAACAGTGTAGTTTGATTTGATCCATGAAAGCCGCCCCCTTCCTTCCATGTAAATGCTACCTGAGCCACATCCATCCACTACATAATTGCACACTCCAGTGCTTTAGGGATGCAGTTTAGTATATACGTGGAGGCTTAGGGAGCCTGGAGTTTACCAGTCTCCACAGTTACTCTATTATCATACATATTGCCTCACATGACAACTTCCATCTGTTGGCATCCGAACAAACAGCCAGAATCTCTGGCCTGGTGTTTCCGGGGTCCTCTCCAGCAAACACAGTCCTCGACCGGCAACAGCGGCCGGAGACAGACGGACTGGAGGGGAGAGATGGCAGAGAGGGAGGGAGGGAGGAAGAGAACGAAGAGGGGTAGAGCATTTCATCTCTCTTTCATCTCTGTCACCCAGTCAAGCGTTCAATGCCCCATTCAGTGCCTGCCCAGCATTATGCAAAATAATGCTAATCCCCTTTCCCGTGCTTTCACACTTGTATAAACCGCCGTTCCTGCCTCTGAAAAGCAATTATATCAGTTTACGTTCCTGTCAAAAAACAGGATTAGCATGCAAGTACTAGTAACACCAACTAGGTCCAATCTCTAGCCACCTTTGGCTAGCGGGAAGCACTAAACATTAAATGTTTGTACACCCCCTCCACCCCACCCCCCACCCTAAAAAATAAAGTCCTACAGCTCAGCGGGGGGTGGCTATAAAGATGTGTTGAAATTAGATATTTTAATGGAATGAGAAGAGAGGCTGAAGGTAGAACTTCTTGTCCCTGTTATTCGGGCCTCAGCTTTTCTCTGCCAGGATCCCAGTCTTGTACAATAATCAAAAACAAATTCAGCTATGGTGCTACGCACGGGCCGTATCGGCCTCGCAGTCCAAGTCTCGCTTCACTGACAGCAGCATGTTACACATGTGACACACACACACACTGACACACACCACACAAAACTCAACTGCTGTCATCCCCACCAACACATTGCCAACACATGCTCGCAGCCAGTGCAGGTGTCCGCATGCAAACACACACACTGAGCAGACCCGGAAAGATGGCCGAGTATTTTTTGAATATGCAAATGTTCTTACAAGCGGAACGTGTGCAAATAGGAGTCACTGTGAGCTAGTTTAATCTGGACAGTCGGGCCTCTCTCTGTCTCTCGCTCTCTCACTCTGCCCCTCTCATGTTTTGGGGGCACAGGGACGCACACCCATCTCGACTGACGGCAGATCAGGGGACATTAGTCAGCACAATTAGCCAAGTCGTCATGGCGACTAATGAAATTTGGCAAAGCGGCCAGCCAGAGACTTAAATGAGCTAGCTGGTTATGTGCTACCATGGGGGGCTGACTGGCTGGCTGCTGGCTGGTTGCCTTACACACACCCATTATTCTCTCCTCTGCCATGGTGGTACAATAGAGTCACTTGTATCTCAGCCGATACCCACCGGCGGTACAAGCTCTCCGCCTGACAATTTGCATATGTTAATATAATTAAGTGCTAATTACACTAAAACTCGCATATTCACAAGCTCTCTCCCCGGGAGCTACGGAGGGGCTTGATCTCGGTCCAAGTCTTTAACCCTTCTCCGCCTCTCGCTCAGTGTGTGTGATAGAGAGAAAGTGTGTGTGTTAGCGGTGGTGCCCCAGGGCTGACACAGGAAGCCCCCCTTCTTTGAGACATAATGCTGAGCTGCTGTGGACTTCTTAGCTTGTCCCCCTACAGGCCTCCGTGAGCCAGGAGACCCTGACACTACTACTGCAAACTGTCACCCGCCTCCCAGCCCTCTCTCCCTCACACATACACACACACACACTATATAACCAGGAGAATATTGAACCTTGATCTCTGTAGAAAATTCAGCTGTTAGACACCTCTTTGCATCAAAAACTCCATGCTTCAAACAGTTGCCTAACACTCGTCGCATAAAACACCATCTATGAAAAAGCGAAAGAATAAGTGTGAAGGAGAGAGTTTGAAAAAGACAAGTTGGTCTGTAAGAGTCAAATACTATTGGTGCAACACTGGTTGGGTTTATGTGACTGTGGTTGGGATTATAGCTGCACTGCCACAGCCTGGAAACCTTAAAATGAAGAATTTGCTATTACTTTGTAAATTCAACCACCAATCATGTGTGTAAGGAGAGTGCTGGATTGGTTTAATATTGAATCTCCTTAAAGCTGGTGGCCAGAAATGGTAACAGTTATTTGAGCCATAGATAAGAGACAAAAAAAAAAAATCTACATGATTCCCCTCTCAGTGAGTATGTGTGTGTGGATGTGAGAGTGTGTGTTGGCCTGCCGTTTTAATAATGGAGGACAGGCGGTTGTGCTTTTCACATCGTAATGGCCGTGAATCAGGGAGGAAGCCAAGCGGTCGTGCTACAATTAGAGATCTTTTGTGCCTCTTCCTCTGTCTCTTTCTCCCTCTCTTTTCTTGTTTTCACTCGCTGACACTCTCCCTATCAAGAGTATGTTAAAACAGTCTACTCTGTTCTGCTGCTAAGGCTGAATGGGGAAGGAGGAAGGAGGGGGGGGGC
>OMNW01014824.1:0-17801 GCA_900303245.1 Selene dorsalis
CTGTGGAGCCATGACTGAGCAGGGGAAATTACTTTTTACTAATACCCAGGTTGGACAAAGGCAGACAGAACACAATTTCATTTGGGTACACATCTGGGATCTCAGGTAAGGTGGATTTGGCATTGTCAATGCATACAGTACACCGTTGACTTTTATTTCATTTATTAATTTTAATAACCCAGCTTTGATATGAATTAGGAGCACAATAGCTGAGAGTTAAAACTGGAGTGAAAATGTGAGAACATTTTCTTCATCGGATCAAATCAGCCTTGTTGTTTTCTTGTTTATAAACATGCATTCATTCATTAAAGCTCCTACAAAGAACTTTAAAAGGTAAGGTTGGAGATCCTGGAAAAACGGTTCGAGCAGGCCACATTTTGACAATACACAATTCAAAAGTCCAAGCCCCTTTCCTTAGACTTCTTTTCGAAGCCACGGCTCCAGAGCACAGGAACACGCATCGCTTGTTCAGCGTTGGGTTCACATCAAGGTGAAGCCACTAAGGTATCGCCCTTGTGGCGCAACCCAATGTAATCCCAATGTGAGCGACGTGGCTTTCCGCAATACTGTCGCGTGTCACTGCGCGGCATCGATTACTTTCCACCAGCATTTTCTCATGGCTCATTCACGTGAAAGAAAACACCTAACATCATAATAAACCATCCAGCATCCAGCTTAGAGGTAGATTGCCACCTACCAGACTTCAGTGTGCTACATTGTATTACTGGCGTTGTCTACTGGTGGTGTAACTCGTTGAAGACTCTGTTGCTTACACAATAAGTGCACAAAGAGCAGTACATGCAGAGGAGGGAGGGAGGGACAGAGTTGGCAGCTTGATTGACACATCACGATCCAATTGACTTGAACATGGTGTTCAAGATGATTGGATGATGTTTTTCCAGGATTGTACGTCCCACAGGTGACCGACTTTTTCATTTTTGTGAAAAAGCATTTAATTAATTGGTTGCAATCGGGGTGTGAAGAGGATTTCAAGCAAAAAAAGTAAAAAATGCTCCAGAATAAGATCTCCAACCCTACCTTTAACTGGATATGCCAAAAGTCTCTCATTTCTGTATGACTAACAACAGCAAACGAGGCCATAGGTGGGATGATAAGCCATTTCTAAATAGCGTAACTCTTCACCTTTGGGAGGCAGTAGTCGGGTTGGTCCACCAGACGAAATGATTTACGGCACTCAGACCATCGACGGCACGCAAGAGGCAGATAAGCATCTTTCCAACAATATGCACTAGAGCTCAAAACACTACCACTTTTGTCCACAGGGGTCACCAAAATCAACACAAAATGAAAGTTCTTTGTAGGGGCTTTAAGTATGAACATAAATGTATATTCATGAATTGTTCCTCCTGAACTACCATGTTTCTACGAATGAGCAACATTTGTAGGTTTCTGCAATGCTGTAGTATTTCCTTGCAAAATCCACTGGGGATTCACTCAGTCTGAGGGTTAAAGGTTCAGTTGGTAACTTATATTTAAGGGGGCAGGAGTAGCAGCCAATCACAGCTAATACACGTGCTGCAGACACCCCACCCAGCTGCAGAATGTCGCTATCAGCTTGTCAATGGCACAGTTGTGGAGCAGCAGAGAAATGTAAAACTGCCCATGCCACTGTGGACAAGGACCACTTACACAGCAAAAACAAGTAAGAAGACTGTTGTTGTTACAGTAGCTAACTTTGCCCATGTGTTTCACACTAATCTTTATCATTTTGAAATTTCCAACCAAGTTGCAGACTTTACTTCCACTTTTGTCGACTTACTAACTGTAGCTTTAACCAGCTTGTAAAGTATCTGGGTTTATTTATATGACAGCTATAAGGACCTCTGAATTTTTAATGTGAAGTTAGAGCTAACTCCCTGCCCCTGACCTTGCTAACATTGACATGAACAATGTGTTATGGATTCAAAGTTGAGCAAATGTGCAGCCAACGTTTAGACTCAAATTAACTAGGGAACTACAGTGGTCCTGGGAGCTCACTGCAACTTCAGAAAACACACAAACTGCACATGCTCCAGATTCACTGAACATCTGTATCAACACAAATGCAGACCAAAGCTGAATTTCAGAACTTACAAATAAACAGATTCTCTGCAAATGCACTCCTATCAGTGCCACACAGGTACCATGCCAAGGCATAATCCTACCCACAGCGACACACGCTCGAGTTCATCCCGTGGAATTAAGGTAAAAATAACTGTAATAAAAAAAAAAAAAAAAAAGGTGATGGACTTGCTGAGGCAAATGTGTTAATAAATGTTTTAACTTCAAGTCACAATTCAGAATTGAACAACAACTCCCAGCCAGGTTCATCACTATTTAGTGTCCAATGAAAACACTTCCATTGTGTTGCGTTGAGTATTGTCTGAATGTTTTTTTGTTTTTTTTGACTTTGCAGTGTTCGTGGATTCGCATCGGTTGTTCTTTTTGCGTTGCATTTGTTTGTAAAACTGATGTTTTCTGAATTTGCAGCACATTTGTGTATGTATATGTTTTCTTAAGGAAACAGATTTCAAGTGGACAATTTTGAAATGTGAAAACAATTTAAGGCTTGGAGACATTTTAACTTGTGTTTAATCTGCTTGCTGACATTATATAAAAACACTCTACAGAGGATATAAGAAACTAGAGCCCCTTTAAATTGTTTGCAATCCAACTTTAGTTGGATCTGATTGTTGTTTTCATATCGTATGAAACACCTGCTACATCCTGGCTTGTGTTTGTGTCAGACTGTGTCTATTCCTGCAGATTAAAACAGTCCACAAGAATCACACAATAGCTACTCTGTACCAGTGCCCTGACTGAATAATTGCTTTGTTGAGGCATTTTGATATTCATGAATGTGTTCACTCACTGTGGCATTACAATTATAATTACATATGTCTAATCCTCATTATCTGTTGCTTAAAGACTCTGTCCATGAGTTCTTTTCAATATAGACTTGAACAAAGCCAGAAAAAACATTTCCAAAAGGTGAATTCAGAAGCAGGTGTTTTGTGATGATGCATATTAGATTCATATTTGCATTTCAACATCCTCAAACAGTGCAAAGCAAATGCGTCGTGGCAGACGTGGTGGGGGCTAGGAGGCCATTGTAATGTGCTTGTCTGTTAGAATGAATATACTTTGGATTTTTCCCATATTAAACTGTGTAATGTTAGAAAACAGCTCTTCCAAAATGATAATATTATTTAGTGGAGACACTGCATTGTTTGGCACAATAAGTGGTATGCAGGTCTACAAGTAGGAGCCAGCAACAGCATATCTTAACAGCATAGCCTCTGCATCTACATGCCTCGGCTCTATAAAATCTCCATGACCTCAGCACCAACTTTAAATCAAGCCTGATGTTTTTAGTGATCTCTTGACCTTTGTTACAGTGTGGCTGTAGCAGCTGGCAAACATTTCCCCTTCTATTCAAAAATATCCTCAAAAAATTACAAAAGGTCCATGTACACCTGGTGGATGTGAGAGAGCCTGAGGGGGAAGCACAACTTGAATTAAAATCTGAAAACACAGTCGTACTGCAGGAGTTTAAAATGGTCCAGTTTGTGTGATCTTGATTTGCATCCAGCCATCTCCCCAGGAGATTAACCATTGCCACACTGACCACTCTACCAGTTCTCTCTTGCAACACCCACAGGCCAAATTGTGCACACAAAATATCCAAAGACTGAACTTGCCAAAACATTCATTATGGATATTCTTGGTCCTTATAGGATGAACTCTGCTGATTATCTGGCTGGGTTTCACAACAAAACTTTCATTAGTGAAAAGCTGAGATTTGTGATTGTCCATTAGCTCTGGCTGCAGCACCTTCATGTGATAGCATGACCTGATTAGTTGAGTAACAATCAGACAATCAAAAAGGCAGCAACAGTAACAAGATTATAACTGTGTTGTTTATGCTGGCTGACATTTTTTTTTATAAAGTATGGTGTGGGATGTAATCGGATGGAATGAACACTGAGGCCTTTATTAGTTTAAGACTTTATGTCTTGTTAAAACTAAATGTGCTTGATGTTTTGAGGCTAAAAGCTTCAGGCTACTGTGTCCTCTCTGGAATTTAATTGCACATTTTAGCGCTGCACTGTAAGTGCTGTCCATTGTGATTTCAGTTTACAGGCATGTATGTCCATCCCAAAAATAAACTCAAATGCATATTTAAAATCCAATTTCCAAACAATATTTGAATTACAAAGCCATATTTATTTTATTTTTTTTTATTTCTACATGTCAATATCGCAATTTTCACGCAATAATCACAATCTGGGAAACATGCTGAGAAAAAGTAAATGTTTGGTGCCTTTCTCTACTGACCAACCGGAAAGAAATATCATTGCTATTCGTAACACTCAGTATTCACTATATTTACACAATGACTGTATGATTCATGACGGTTGAATAATCAGCAGTTCTTCCTAGTAAATGAAGCGAGGGCCGTTCTTTAGCTACATTATCTTCCTTGTTTCAGGATTAATTCACATTCCCAGATGTGCAGTATTCTGGCCTTCAGGCTTATTTTGGAAAAATAATAATTTAGGAGATATCTTCTTCAATACTACCTGGTGCATGATTACACTCTCACCTGGGATGATGAGAAATAAGAGCGGAAATATTATGGAGGTCAACCTACTGTATTCAGATCCTAATTAAAGGTTTGTTTATTTGTTTGTAAAAAAAGGAGATAAACAGTGTGGATAAATATAGCCAGGTTTGGCCTTGCCCTGGTTCATGTGCCACCAAATATTTTCACAGTAGTCAGGGGATCATCTGACCAAGGTCAGAACTCTTGTGGTGAGTTTGTTTTACTATCCACTGGATCAGGGCAGGTGCTGATGGGTCTGGAGGGTATTGTACTCTGGGGTGAAATATACCACTGATTCAAGATGCCTGATGAGTTTGTGTCTCTCCGCCACCTACACTGACTCCAAAGCAGATGCTCATCATTTGTTTTAGTCAAGCGTCTCAGTTGGAGAAGGTCAAGGAGGGTGAGTGGACCACGCTTCGCGCACAAAGTCTGTAAGCGCACTATTAAATCCTGCACTGTAGAGACTAATCACTACCACAGTGCAGCACGTGTCTCGTCTGCACTGCCTCACTTTGCCACTCCCCTGATATACAAACAGCCTTTAGATCTGTCAGACACACAGTCACAGTAATGTGACAATGGATGTTGGGGACTTTATCCTAGCTTGGGATTTAATGAGTTCCTTGATATCCCCAAGGGAGAGAGAGACTTATCAAATGTCTTTAATGAGATCCTTAATTGAGGAACACTTGTATCACTCACTAATAGGACATGGACAAAAATGTCTGTGCTCCAATGTCATTTGATGCAAGGATAGGTGAGAGGAGTCACAGCAGCTGAAAACAAGCTGTAACGAGACGCAAATAGAGCAGAAATAAATCCACCTCTCTGTCCTTGGCCAGAGGTACATGTAAAGCATAACAAATGGAAGAATATGACATGCCATAATTAAAAGGGTAATAAGTGATCCTACATTATAAAACTATACAAGGAATAGCAACAAGTCTCAGACACTGCCTGTCTTAAACAACACAAACAAAAGCTAATCGAAATGAAGCAAATAAGGTAAGTACAGCGGGAAGAAAACAGCTCGTCAAGGCATCTGCCATTGAAAGTTAGGCTGACACTGACAATTTGTTCCAAAAGAGGCTGAAAAGTGTAAACGTTCTGAACAAAACACAGGCTGAAAAGTGAGTTTTTCAAAACCTCAACATCCAGCATAACAATCATTGTGTCACTGGTATTGATCAGCACCTCCCAATCAATCTACCAAAAATATTTTAAGATCATTTTTTGCTGTGGAGTGGTAAAAGCCTAACTTATTGCACCTGTTAGAGCTTCTTATCAGCATATGCACCAAATGTTACCATGTCCAGATAACAGCATAAAATGGATTATATGATTTAGGTTTCTATGTATCCATTCGTGCTTTACAGTTGTTGGGAGCAAGGAGATGGGGTGACCCCTCTCCACCGCCCACAGAATAAAGCACCTTGAGCTTGAGCATTATGTTTCTAAGCAGCTGTCGTGCATTGGCAAAATATGGCTGGAAAAAAAATCCTCATTTAAATGTTTATGTATAGCTTGTATTTTCTGCACACTTGTGTACATCTTGTACTTCAGTTATCCCCAAGGATGCAGATGATGATGCTTCAAAATTGTACAACAAAGGCCTGACAGGAGCCCAGAAGACAAGAGACAGTCATCAGTAGCCATAATAATACCGTTGGCGCAGGGTTAGGAGCATTGTTTACCTGAGTGAATGTTTATTATTTGCACAGCTATCAGCAGAGAATGGCTGCTCTGATGTGACTGATACATGTGTGAAAGGAAGAGACCGCTTGTGCAAGCAAAAACAATGACAGGACGGCAAAGTGCAGACAATCTGTGGGAATGGCCCTCACTTCTGATGTAGGTATTTTGCACTTGGCTGCCATCAAACACATGCATCAGTCACACATGGCACAGATGTGGACTGTGATGAATGGACTCTTGACAAGATGTGGCGATGAAAATAAGCTTGACAAAGAAGTTGAATTATTGTGACAGCTAAAACTAAAAAAAAAAGAAAAGGTTTTTGTTTCCAGCTGCTGCAGTCTTGATGTCCTACTTCCTCATTGGAATTTTATCTAACATGCTTTACAGTTAATATCTTCGTTTTTTAGCAAAGTGAAGGCAGAACTCAAATGTGGCAAAGCTACAAGCAAAACAGCATCGCTTTCTTTGTCTTAATATTTATCATCATTTGCATAATACTATTCGAATTTTGAGATTATTTCACATAGCAAAAACCCATTTCAATGGCTCAGTCATGTCACTTGCTTATGTAGTCATAATGGTCACCCAACTGTGTAATTGGACATTTTAAACGGTTAAGCAAGTTAGTAACAAGCTACACAGTGGAGCAGACCAGCGCATTAAAATTGAATGACAGTTGAAAACCGAAGGAATGTGGCCATCTCTGTCCACCACTTAACTCTGCAGTACGTTTAAAATCCTCGGGTAATACAGATTATGTCAACATGTCCATTAAATACTGAGCAGACTGATGAATAATATTACTAAATGTGAATTTGTTATGAAATCATTCCTCGAGATTTTTTTCTTTCTTTCTTTTTTTTTTTTTATCTCAGTGTCCTTTTGGGATATCTGCTAAGGAGATTAGTGGCTGAGAATCAGTTAGAGTTAACTATGACAAGAGAATGACAGTTCATTTAGATGGTGAAAATTGCTGGTGGGATTTCCGCAGGAGTGCCACCAAGCTGGGTTAATACTGTTTGTGATAGCAGCTGACAGGACGCCTTTTGGGAAAGAGCATTTTGGATTCTGACCTTTCCTTTTGACAGAGGTCACAGTTTTTTTTATTATTATTATTATTATTTGCTTTGATACATGCAGCTCCAGCTTGGACGTCCTCACAGTGGGGCATGTTTCAAAACCCCAAAGAGGGAAAGGATCAGTTATGCACAGAAATCACATATAATCAAAGACAACGATTATGTGGGCTTCAAAGACTCAGCATGGCATGACCAACAGCACTTTAGTTGAAAGCTACATTAACAGTGATGTGAGACTGTCTACATTTACTTTCAAATTTGACAAAAGAAGACCAAAATTAATACATACATACTTAATGACACATAAATACGGGACAGTAGGTGTAGCCAAGATTCCAATCATTGATATATGTTTTCTGCTGAAAAAAAACAATATTATTTCATTTTCACACTTACTACTTACTACTTACACACGTACTGTTAGTTTAATAATTGTTCAAAACAAGATGGTCATATTTTTAGAAGTAAGAACGTTTGTTGGCGAGGATGCACAATCTTCTTCACAATCTTATGCTCCAGAGATCAGACTGTCAGCACTCTCAAAGACTGATCCGGTGGCTAATAACCATCTCAACTACAGACATAACACCATTACTGTAAGTACATTCCAGCACTTCCCGAACAAAGATCATGTGGCAGGTCCTATATCTTATGGTTTTCAGTGGTCAATACTTTCGGCAGCACAGATTTTCTCCATTCGCCTGTAACATTGGAAAAGCCTTTGAGGTGCAGGGATTTCACTGTGTGAGGGACGAGGATAACCATACTGCCTGCACACCCTGCTTCAGTGAGCTGAATGACTGACCTGCCACAAAAAACAACTGCAAGGCCGACAAATTTAAATAAACAAGAACTTTGAAAACTCTCAATCAACTGCCAAGACATAACCAAGAATCACTATTTTGCTGTGGTGCCGGTGGTGTTGCTGCTGCACACACACTCCATCTGTTGTTACTATTTCACCTTCATCTCTTTAAATCCTCTGTATGACCATACTGAGTATAATCATTGGGAACTAGTGAAGATAAAAGCCTAATCAGTCATCCGTATCCCACTCCCATTCACTGGGCACATTATATTATATAAATCATATACATTTGAATTATTCCCATTTCAGTGGTTCAATATTTAATTTGGGGGGTACTTGGCAGGAGGCTGGTTTATCCCCTGACAGTGTTTTATGATGGAAGACATGCTCATACTTTGAAATCATTGTTTCAAAGCTGCACAAAGTACAAGAAGGAAATTTCAAAGGGGGAAACATGATTATGCGACCTGTGAACTTTGACCTCATGTGTCCCAGTGAAAGTTAAAAGACAGATTAATGTATTTTAGTCTGCTTCACTCCATTTTCTAAGACACAAAATGCCACACAATAATTGCTACTAGATGGTACCCCCAGCTTATGTTTCTATTCATTTCAAAAGCATGTCCGTAATTAGACTTTATTTCAAATTAGCTCCAGTCTGTCCATATAAATGGGGTAACAGAGCAGAGTATGAAACAAGCTTTCTCTGTGCCCTAGCGGAGCAGCTGGTCTGGCAGATATTAGCTCCTTTAGTGTGCTGACCACTTCACCAAGCCTGATAATATAAGTCTGAAAATTGGATATGGTCAGTAAGGGACATGTGGACTGAGGAAATCAGAATTACTCCTCATTTGTATGTGATTTACATTTTTTCCATTGGTCTTTAAAAGGCCAGCATTGGACTCAATAAGAAGATTAAAAGCAAATATAGTTTTGTCAAACGGGGGACTTGGGTGAGAGCTATTCACTTTCACGTCAGCTTAAAGTCGGAGATTTGCTGTCAAGCCTCGTTGCTACTGTAGCTTATTGGGGGATTTAAGTGTCTTTTTGGCCCAGGATCTTTTAACAAACCAAAGCTCTGTGTTATTTCTAATCAACGCTAAAGTGTGAGTTGAGGAATGAGGAAAGTAGGATTGCACAAAATTTGTGCTCTACAATGAAATCAGAAATAGTTTGCGCAGCTTTGTTCAAACCACACAACATGGTCATCTGGACTAACCAGCTTTCAATAAGAAGAGCAGCTTTTAGATTTCTTAAAAAGGGTGGATATAGTTTTTTAAAAAAAGTTTCCTAAAAACTTTGAGATAGAAAATAGAAGTGGTGAAGTAATCTAGTGTCTTTGCCAAAACTGGGTAACTAATAGCAACTGAGCAAAGGCAGCAGGTGAGTTATCTCTAAGAAGGAAAAACAGTGTGAACAAACCTGTGTTGGTAACTCAGAGTTAACCTGAAGAGCACGGTAGCACTTGTATTTCAGGTGCAGTGTGCAGGCTAACAGTAAACTAATGGAGCAAGTGAGAGTGTGGCCTTTGTCATGTTGGACAGAAGACCTGGGTGAGCAGTATAAACTGTGAAGTTGGCTTCATAAGTATATTATGATTTACATTGTACGATTAAAATAAATCCAGCACTCCTTTAAAAAAATAAAATAAAAGCAGAACTCCTGAATATCAGTCATCAGTGCTGGTCAGGTCTCACCAGTGCTGCATCCATATTTCCCACTGCCTGTTGACTAATTTGAAGCCACTTTATGAATTCATTTGTGCCTAGCCCATCAGAACAGTTGCTGTTGAATCCTGGGCAGTTACAGCAGAACAGAAACAGGCGACACAGTTTTTTTTTTGTTATATAAATGTTAAAATGTGGGACCATTAAATAATTTAGTCTGAAAAGTTAAATATTCACTCATAAGCTAACTTCTTTTAGTCGTGCTGTGATTTTAAGAGGAATATAATCAGAGGGAGCATTTTCTAGATCAGTGTTTCATGTTTTATCTCAATGGATAACAATAATACATTGTGAACTGTCTGAAGTGTATTCAGGCTCAGTCTGTCTTGTCTGCTGTACCCATGTGTTCAGCCTCCTGCAGAGCTGTCTTTATCAATCTTAAACAGTTATCACTGTCAAGGGCTTTGGACTTTTCAAAAGGGAAGAAATGGCGACTGGGTTAAAAAGTTGAGAAAGATGTCACAACAGGCTGTTGAATAGATCCCAACATAAGCCACAACAGCTTAGGATGGCTGTGCGACACTGTCTCCTGGCAGGGAAGTGTCGTGCCACTGAGACATGCGCCTTGGGAGGCTGTGAGGGATTGGACTACCCTGTCATTTGGTTGACAACTGACCCACGTCCCTCAAGTCCCCTGCAGTCACTGCAAAGACAATTTCACGCCATGAGCTTCCTCTCCTACCTGGCTCACACAATCCCAATGAACTTCCCATGCAAACAAATACCGGCATGATTCCACTCACATCACACTGGTGTTAAGAATTTTTCTTTGTTAATGCTGCCAAGTAAAATGATTTTGAAGTCTGTGTTTTGACAATTACTTCCTTTTTTAGAGTTCTCTGGGGTATGAATAGACACAAATTTGATGTCAAACATCAGTCTCTCATAAGTTAGCTCCCTCTTATTACAAACAAACATTAATTTGTTTTCATAGTGAGTAGGAAAAGTTTAGTCAAAAGAGTAAAATACAGGCATGGATGTGAGAACACCAAAAAAAATAAAATAAATAAAATAAAATTTCCTCCCGAGTTGAATCTGTTTTTTCCTGTTGCTCTAACCACTGTGTTGTGATAGAAAAGCTCTGATAGTCTGCAGAGATCACCGCCACAGCTTTCAACTATGATGTGCCTTCATGCATATAGTGCCTCACAAGAAGCAGACAGGAAAGCTGAATAATCAGTTTTGCTAATTGCTTGAAGGTGCCACGACATTCTTCCACATTACTGAGCATGTTAATTGTCTAAATACTGAGGAAAGGTATATCTTTTCCTGTGTGAACAGTTATGCTTTTGGCTTTGAAGGGAAAAAATAGCATCGTATTGACATTACATGGTCTGTGTTTCCTCTGTCAGCCTCAACAGGACTTAATTGGCCATACTTCAGTGGGACAATGATCCTAAGCCAAAGTTGCCTTAGAAGATTATAAGTTGTGTGCTTGCAATCCAGCAGATGTAATTGGGTGCTTAAAAAGTTAATAACTTTTGAATAAAAGTGCTCGTCAGCTTTTTAGTCCATCACATGTAATCTGTGACCCAGGCTCCCGAAGCTTGCATGTTAATGACAACTATGGGGATTTAATTAAACGATTTTCCTCCCCTTCCAGTACGTTTGACTCCACGTTTCAAATGCATTCCAACTTAATTTCTCAGACAGTGTGATTTGAATAATGCCTTTGCATAAACCACTTTGAATTTAATTAAGATGCCTGTTTGTCTTCCCAAATCAACAGATGCCCCGGTTTAAGTCCACATATCGAGCTGGATACCCCAAGTTCAAAATGTGTTTTTGCCAGCAAGAATGAGCAGAGAAGAGGAGCTCTTTTTTTGTGGATTACAAAGTTTGTAGCTAAGAAGGTGTGTAGGCACACGACATGACAAGTAAACTGCAACCTTTGGTATTATGTTTGCCTTCTCAGCAGTAAATGTATGATTGCATATTTGAGAACTTGGGACAAGGGAAATTCAATGTCTCTGAGTGGATCACGGAGCTGAGAGAGGAGCACAGATTCTGATGACAGACTGCCCTTAGGTTAAGTTTCAGTGGGGAATAATTGAGTAATGAAAACCCAAATCAGATTTCTGAGAAATGAAAAATGGATTTCTTCAGTATGTGTACAGTGTTGTGGGAGATGTAAGCATATAGCAAGTCAATTCAAGGCCATCCAAATGTATTTATAAGGTGCTTTTAACAAATAGGGTCACTGTAAAATGTGTTACAGACCAGCAAAGCATATGAAGACAAACATTAAAAGAATAGAGAAAAATTGTCTCCGAATATTTATAAGTGGATGTACAGTGTCTGAGTGTGTGAGTGTGGGAGTGTGTGTGTGTGTGTGTGTGTGAGTGCGTGTGTGCGTGTGTGCGTGTGTGCGTGTAATGCCAGGACAATCTACAGAGGAGTACAAGATAAACCACGGAGCAGGAGGCATTAGGATAGCGATGACTCACACAGTAGGGATAAAGGTAAAACAGTAAGCTGTACTAAATCAAGGTTGTTGTGTTGTATCCCACTTCCTACTCGGTGTCCAACAGAAGCTTTTCACAAAGCCATGAACCAACAAGCACAAAAACCAGAACAAAGCTACTCCTGAACAAAACAGGCCAATGCTTTGTTCTGCATTCATCAGCCTGATAAACAGTAATAATCACAGTAATGATGGCTGCTCAAGGGCGCTGGGGAGCTGAGGTGTGTGGGGGGGGTTGTGGATAAGGGGCATGTGTAGCGGGGCGCAGGGAGGAGACCTGTGTTGTTAATCTGAGAGGCTTGTGTGGAGTTTAGACGGATAGGGAGGGGTGCCATGGCTGCTCACACTGAGATAAGGCTGCCTCCCTGCTACTGGTTACCACAGCCTCAGCCCCTTCACAACAAGACTGGCCTAGTTGCTCCCTTCCTAGGCCAGGGATTTTGCCTGCATGTGATAAGATGCTCCTGAGCATTGGAAAATAGCACAGGTATTAGCCTGCCTTCATCTTCACAAAGGAATGCCGCGGGATAGCGTGAGGGGACGAATAGGATGAACCTAAGCAGAAGCCAGCCACTATTCTGGGTGAACAGATAAATGGTACTCTGACAAGGGGTTCAGAGAATGGGAAGGACGACCAGTGGAACCCCTGCTGGGCCAGATGAAGACAAGCTCACCATGTGGTCTCATCATCAACAACAGCCCACTCTCTATACCCAGAAAGTACCAGATTACTGTTATGTGTTTATCTGGTAGCTAATGAAGAGATATATAGAATAAGCATGGTGTAACTGCTCAGTTAGGCTTTAGCTTTTTATTCAGCAGATGTATAGAGCTTCTCTCACATTTCGTCAACACTTACTGCACCAAAAACAAAAAAAGGACCATTGGTTGTTTAAGTGGAAGAGATTGATTGTTTATTGTGTATCATGTAGACAGTATTCATTATTTTGATAGTCCCTATCCAATGCTGTCAGATTTGAAAGACATCATAAACTCTCTGCATGAAAGCAGATGAACTATAGGAGGCACATAGAGACATGAGACTGAATTTTTGCAGTTGATATTTGATTAGATGGTTGCCCACACACAGGCAAATGCGTAGCCCATCATGACCGCTTTGGAGAAGAATGCCACAAACACTCGCGCAGTCATTGTTTCCTGTTTCTTCAAAATAAACTGCATATTTCTTCATTTTATTTTATTTTCCTGGAGGAGATGTTAGAATTCAGCTGGGCCAAAGCTAGAGCGGAGAGACTGAATCGCAGTGTAACCCTCCCTCCCAAACAAATGCTAATACATTATGTATTATTATGTATTCAGTATTAATTAGTATTCTGCGACACGTGAATCTTTTACAATATGTTCTTGCACCACGAGTAACTTCTGAATGAAAAGAAATGAACAGATGTCCTAATCTACTCTACAGTGAGTCCGGGCAGAGTTTAATTACACTGTGCACTGTAGCACAAGTGAACCTGCTTGATTGAAGTAAACAATGTGTGATTGTCAGCACATTACTCCACCCCCCACCCCACCCCCGAAGTAACTTTGTGCTTAATTAAGGACTGACTAACTTGTGTTGGGAAGATGTGCTTCACATGAGACAGCATCACAGCCTGCTAAGTAAGCCGCAACACAACCACAGACACTTTGCACACAGAGAAGAGTGTTTCATTTAAGATTGTACTTTCTGGGTGACCACTCTAAGTGCCCCTGTCAACCGCAGCCCTGACAGGCAGGGGGAACAACTCATTGCACCACTGAAATAGAGTGAAAAAAATAGCTCTTGGTGAAGAAGAAAAGTGAATCACTATTAATGTCAGGTGCCTGTAATTATTCCCCTCAATTCATAAACTGGGGACATTAAAACTCTGTACCCTTGATAGTACCCTAAGATATATATATTTTTTAATCTTAATATCACCAAATACCACCTGTCAAGAAAATGTGCTTGAAGCTTGAGGGTGAGACTGCCAGAGTACTTCTGTCAAGCTGCTGCGAATGCAGACCCCTGTTTTGTGGCGAGTACAAACTCAAAACAGACACAGCATGTCTCTCATCAAATCTCAGAACTTCTCCAGCCCAGTCACCAGTCAATTTCTGCTTATCTCACAGTTCTTATCTGAACTTTCCAAAATAAAGTTTCCCTTAGTTGAGTGCAGTGTTGTGTTTGGATACTTTCATAACCAGAGAATGTTTTGGAGGAGTAGGAAAGAAGTTGTTTATAACAGTTTATATTTATCATCTCCTCATATGGACACCATTCAGGTTGAATTTTTATTTAAAAGATTTATGAGTAAGATAGTGTAGTCTATTAAAATTATCCCACTGATACAGAGGGCCTACAGCCAACCAGGAAATAAACAAAAAGCCTTCTAGGAAAATATGTTGTCTGATTAATTAAGATTTAGTGAATGATGACGATAAGGAATCCACTACCGCACACGCACGCACACGCACACACATTTTAATTCCAATGCTGTCGACGGTCAAACTTCTGGTTATCAAAATGACTCTTCTGGCCTACAGCAAGTTACTTAAGTCTTAATTTCAGTTCCAGAATAAATACATTAGACCCATCACAGAACACACAAATGTTTAAAATGCTATAAACAGTCATTTCAGACAGAGAAGATAGGGCTCCTTCAGATTATTTAGTAAAACTTAACCGTCTAGTACCTGACCTAGGCTATTCACTATAATGTATCATGCGCCTACTGCATATTTTATCACACTGAGCCAGGAGCTTTCAAAATGTGTAACTGGCACAGACACTTTCAGTGTGGCGATCAGACATAATGCAGTCGGCTCAGAATGCCTCCAGCACCTGGTTTTTAATCCTAGCAGTTTTGGCAATATGAAGCTTATTTTATTGGAAAGTCACGGAAGTGGGTGAATTCAAATTGCTGTCATACAATATTAATTGCACGATGTCATAGCAAAATTGAAAAATTCCAGGACTATGAAAGATGCTCAGGTCATGGAGAAATTAATTTTATCTTCTTTTTTTTTCAGAAATTGTCAATAAAAATCTTATTTGTACGCCCATGTTCTTATATAGAGGAAGTTGAAATTGCTAAAAGCCTGCTATGAGTCCCATCAATGACAAAGGCAATAAGGTCTGATTCATGAGTGGAGTACATGCAAAGGCTCATTGTTATGACAAATAATGATAGCATGGTTAGTATGGTTAGCATTACACAAAGCAAAAACAAATTTAAGTCCACGGTTAAGGTTAACAATGTGAAGTTAATCTATGTGTGAAGCAAATAAGTCGACCTTGATTTGAAATTGTTTTGTCAACCAGCTGATGACAAATAGCAGGCAAAATATCAAAGTAGAAAGGTGGTAACTCTGTTGAGCATTACACTCAATGCAGAAACTTTACACAAATAATTACAGGTTGAAAGCGCCCTGACGGCAAACAAGACATCAGCAAGGATCTGGCACAGCTCACTGCAATGTGTACTTCTTGTTCATACTGAACTATAACTTATCACACTCATCAATGCCTCCCATTATTTTTCTTGACAATATGTTGAATGTCACATCTGACAAGCTGTAGTAACACAGCAACTTCACATGGACAGTATTTGGCAGCACAGCATGAGCCTGTTTTACTATAGTTAAATGACTCTGCAACAAGCTAAGCGAGCCATAAATCTGCTTCCATTTTTTTCTTTTATTCTGGACACTGAATATAATTGATCCATGGGTTCAATTATGCTGAGATGGAGAAGAGTATCTCTCTCTCTTGATCTCTGCCTCTTCCTTGGGAATGGGTCTGGTGACTGTGGTTCACCACAAGGCAATTTATTTATAGCCCTCCACTTGTGGCTGTGTAAATATTCTTCATGAGTGGGGAGGCTGTCACCAAAGCACTGCACTTCATCAAAAACAACCCTTTCTTGTCAGGGGCTAATGTGAAGGTGTATATCACACCAGGCGCCCGACCTCTTGAGTAGTGAGATGCAGGGGTTGTGGCATTGTTACGAGTAATGGGGTTCCCAGGGGGACTCTACTCCTCCACTGAGTGCAAGTCTCCTTCAGTTAGGAAACGGCGCATGGGCTCTACTGGCAGTAGCTACGAGAAGCAGTGGGGGTGTTTTTGTACAATCACTTACAATAGGAATGAGTATTTATTGGGGTAGACTTGAGCATTGCTGCTGCTTATTACATCATACAGATTGTTCATGTCAGCAGGTCCCCCCCCAAAAAAAGGTGGGTCATGCTGTGTGTGCGTCTAGAAATGAAATTTCTTAGCGGTTATGGAGTGACACATCTGCCTCACTATAACAGTAATGGTGAATAAGGGAAATAACCATCCATTATTTCTCTGTGTTGTCTGTGAGTAGCCTGAAGTTTTTAGCGTGACCTCCTTAAGGAGCCATTATTGGATTAGACTGTCATGCCACCGGACCAAAGCGTGATCAAGCACTTTTATTCTCCTCAGCCGTCTTTATTACACACAATCTTTGAGGGGATGACTCATCAAGAGCTGTTATGAATCACTTACAGATGGATGCTTAGCCTGCAGTTAGAAATGGACAGTACAATAAGAGGTAGAGGTACCTAATTTGATTTCATTATGTGACTATTGTGCCATTATCAGGTTGCTTTCATCAGGTTGTGAACCATTAGCTTGGTTCCAAAGCTATTTTCTTTCTATAGTGTCTAAGTGGAGGCCCTAGATGGAGGCCTGTGGTCTATTTCAAGGGACCTCCTGGGGGCTAATGAGCTCACCACTCAAGGATGCATAATTTAACCATATGCCTCATTCCATGACTCTACGTGCTACAGTATCTGCAGTATTCATAGGTTGTTTAAGCTGGTACACTCATAGATCAGTTTACATCTCTGTGAGGTCAAAGCAGTTCTGCTAATGCAATGCACTAGCAGCAAAACTTTTCATACTGTTGCAGCGGTAACTGATACTGTGTTTGTGCTTTAATCATCTTCAGCTCAGGCTGATTTACAAACACACAC
This sequence comes from Selene dorsalis, assembly GCA_900303245.1. Taxonomy (NCBI): domain Eukaryota; kingdom Metazoa; phylum Chordata; class Actinopteri; order Carangiformes; family Carangidae; genus Selene; species Selene dorsalis. The sequence goes on from OMNW01014824.1 coordinate 17,372, forward strand.
AATTAAGTTAGTGGATTGGCAATTGACATCAGGCAATACTTTAAGTGAGTTGCGCATGACTTCTCATTCGAGTTAAACTGAAAATATTAATTTGCGCCTAAGGTGATGATGATGTGTTTATAATCTCTCAACTTATACTGCAGAATCAATAAACACCTCTCACACTCCAACAGCTCCGTTATCTCCCTCATTGTATGTTTTCATGCAACGTGCTGTATTTTCTGCTCAGTAATGACTACCACGAGGTTGTCTTTTGTTGTGCAGTTGTAGGAAGCACATTCTCATGCATTTAGAAGAAACAAAAAAATGCCTAACAAAGAGGGACACTACCTCTAATCACACAACCCACTCCCACGCAACATTTTCAAGAGGATAATAGTACCTTTTGCCAGTCTTACAAAAAGTAAAGCAAAAGTAACAACTTTTAAAC
>OMNW01014827.1:0-11500 GCA_900303245.1 Selene dorsalis
CCTACTTCATTATCAGTGGCCTTCAAAAGCTCATCCAACAGCCTTCAGGTCTGTAACTACACTGTTAATAATCTGAGGATAAAATAATCCACAATAATATGATCCTCTCAGCATCTGGCTATCTCAAGGGAACTACTTCCCTCCGAGCTCAACTTACTCCCCAAAACAGAAAACTTTACATGAAGAAAGTGATGGAAAATAAGAGGACCGGGAAGTGGCAATTAGGACCATTAATCTTTAAAATCCACGAAAAGTAGAGCACTGCCAGATTTCATTTTTCACTAGGGTCAAAAATAAATTCAAAAGCTTCATATGAGTACAGCTCACAACATAAACCGATTGAGGATGAGTGAGTAACAGTGAGAGGGCACGGAGGCTGGAGGAAAACAGTACAAGACAAAAGGGTTGGAGCTTCCTGGTAGGTCTGGGGAGTCGCTGCTCTGTTTCATTCACGTGTAATCAGCTCTCAGACTGTAGCTTTTCTTTGATAGTACACAGCGGGTGCAGTCAAAAAAACAAAAGAAGACATGACTTCAGGCTCTGCCGCCTTGATGCACATCTAAGCCTTTGATTAATGAGAGGGCACCATTTAATCACTGGCCTCTCTCCAGGAATCTTCAGAAGACCGGTGCTCAGACTTCGCTGTGGGACTCATGTCTACATGTGTCAGAGGTGTCAGCCACACTCTCCCACTACTACTCTGTCCTTTGTATTCCCAGATTTAGGGAGCCAAGAAATGGTTTTGAATTTACATGACGAAAATAGTTAATCTTTGATCAAGTACATGAAATCTTTCCTTTTCCACTTCACACTTAAAGAAATACATGCTTGACCATGTGGTAAAAGCAGAAAATATGGGACATGCTAAACGATAAGCCGATAAAATTACAGACCATTTCCTTCAAAGATCTGACCAAAAAGATTTGAGTGGTGGGACCCTTTTTAATCCCTCAAGTCTAGCAGCTGCATCACTGGGCCACCTTTAAACAGGAGGGACTACGGACCATACAGACTAGCATCAATAGTGGGGCTGAAGCAAACCAAAATGTTCTCCTCCACAAATTTTGTGCCAGCAACCCAACATCCTCAGTGCCATACAACATCAAAGAATGAAAACATTCTCTAGGCTACTTGGGATTGGAAAATGGATGTGGCTTGTGTTTCCTCAACACTCTTGCCAGACATGGTCCTGTGGACCCCAACTGCCTAGCTGGTGTGTGTTGTGGAACTGGCGGTACCATGGGAAGATGGCATGAAAAAAGCTTATGAGTGGAAAAAGGCCAAGTACTCTGCACTGGCAACTGATGCTGCCCAGCAGCTGGAAGGTTTTCCCCTGTACAAGTGGGATGTTGGGGGATTGGTTGCAACATCTAGGATGAGTCTATTGAAGAAGATGGAGGTGAGGGGTCAATGCCACCAACAAGCCATCAAGAAAAAAAAGCAGCAATTGGTTTTGGATTGAAGGAAAGACAACACCTTTTATCGCTCCCAATAGCAGTGCCAACATCAAGACACAATTTACCACAGGGATTGAAACGAGCCCCATTAGCTTTAGTGTCTGTGCTATATAGAACCAATGATGAAGCCACACTCAGCTGTGGTTACACTGGAGTCTGACATTCAGATTAACACATGCTTTAGAAGGTTTTATGCCATTGTCAGTGCCTATTATATAGGGGCTGGATTACTCACTAGTTCCCCATCTTCTTTCCAAGGCTCTGTGTTCTATGGAAGAGCACAGTGATGGTAAACAGCACAGAGAAGCTTTAGTTCACTGTTCAAGTCATTTACATGCATATACACAACAACAAAGACGTGATCCAGTCAAGCCACGGCAGCAACCTCAGGTTCAACAGACGTCCTTGCGAAGCGAGGCAGGGAAGATGAAACGCATTTTGAATTTCACACTTTTCTGTCTGGCAGCCTGGATGGAAAACTTTACAAACCATTTACCTTCTCCATCACCTTTGTTCTGGCAATGTTATAATAACATGCTTACTCAAGCTGACAGGTTTCACACTTTCATTTTCGCTCTGAAATAAATACACAGCAGTGGAGAAAGGAGAGATGGGCCATCTGAATGAACGGACAGGAAATTAAAGGCAACTGGAGCTGATAACAATGTGGGTCTGAGGCATAAAATTTGGTGCGTTGAGGTTGAGATCCAATTGCTGTAAAAGTAAAAAAAAAAAAAAACCCCAAAAAACATCTGATGCAATATATTCACCAATTAGAAGAGAATGTATAGGTAGGAGAAAGATAACATGTAGAAATGAAACATGGTGATGGATGAAGGATTTATCTGGCGAAATGAAACCTCCTGGATGTGTCACTGTCATGTTAAAACCTGAACACAAACATGACAGTACACTCCCAAAGAAAGGCAAACATAATTAGCTCTTGAATTGGATGCCGCTTGCGTGTCTTTGCCTACCCGCTTAATGAGTCGCTTTGATGTCAACGCAAAAGACTAATTGTTTTCCGATGATTCCTGTCGACATGTTTAAGCAGAAACTTCTAAAATGGAAATACTCACACGGCAAACCCTGCAAGTGAGCATCTGCAGACACAATTCAGTTGTTGTGTTAATCTCAGTGGTGAAAGTGTAGCAGTAGTTTGGAGTAAATCCCCCAGCCCTGCATCACTTGGCACCAAAAGATCCACTTGCTAATCCTCCACTGAAAGCCTCTATCTGTTGTTTTGGCCACAGCTCCATAATCAGGCTGCAGTATGCAGTCTCATAACTTCTTCATTATTGACTGGGACTGCTATTCAGTCCCTCATAAACTGCTTTTAATATGTCCTATCCAAAGACAGGAGCAACTGGAGCCACGGCAAATGTAATACACACATTGTGATTTTTTTAACGATTGTGAGTGGTCCACAATCATTAAAATTATATCAGAGTTGATATTGAACATACTGCGTATGACACATTGAGAGGACTCGATATAAAACATAACATTCTGTAAAATAAATGCCTGGCTCACCACAGTGTTTCAATTTGCACCTCACAGAAAATTCATATGTATTAAGAAAACTCGATCCATTCATTGTAGCTCACCTTTGGATATCAGATATACACTGCTGTGATCACTCAAACCACATTGAAATATGGAATTCTATTTGGTGGTAACTGCTGTGGTGTTATGGTAGGACTTGAATAGATTACAGTGGATAATTCAAGATCACAATATTAGATATAATTCAGTTTATCTGCTCTCTGCCTTTAGCTTTTGAGTTAACATCAGTTAGACCAGCAGGACAAGCTACTGCCCAAATGAGGCTGATACAGATGTGATCTGCCAGTGTTAGCTGCTGATCAACATGCAATAGTTATCTAGCTACACTCAATCATGTTGAGTTTGATGTTTCAGGGTGTCACTGAAGCTCTGGCTTGAGTCTATCGTGAAACTGGGGCACATGAGCAACCTGTGCCATAACACATTGTTTCTCTAAGGTGTGCCCATCATGCTGCTGCTTGGTAAGAATCATTTTCTCATTTCCAGATGAATGTTCGGTTGGTTACCATAGGCTAGAGTATGGGATGTGACAATGATGCCACGTTCATGGATTCATCCAGTGAGCTGTTATCCATAACAAACGCTGGGAGAATTAAAACTTTTCTCCCGTCCAACTTAGTGAGACATTGATTCCCAAACGGTAGGTGATGAGAAACAAGAAACCATGAGAGTGGGAAGGGGAGAGATCCCGAGGTGAGGGGCACAGATTTGATCCAGTGTTTATTAAAAGCTCTACCTTGCCTTGTAATGCCTTGTTAGATGTATCACAGTTGCAGTTCCTACCCTGGAGGAATATTTATTATTCATTGTGTTCATATTACTTTAAAAGTAATTAATTTAAGAAGCCTTGTGTGTGAAGGCTGGAATTTTTACAGCCCATGACTCCCACTGACCAATTCCTGAGGCTGGTGATTAAAAACAAACACACACACACACACTCAGTCAGACATATAAATCTAACAACCTGAATCACAGTTGTAGGATACTATAGCAGTGGCCTTGAACCGTGACTCTACTGCCTCGACTCAAGTCTGTCAGCCAGAGGGAGATGAAAGTTCACCCACCTTTCACATGCACCCTGCCACCCTCTCGTTAAATCTGAAATCCGCCGGCGTTTCACTGCTCATTGTAAATGTTTCAACACCAACACATTCGCACGGGCTGTGAAATAACAGCTTAGTGGATTTAGTCTGTGTATCTGAACAGCACTGAACAAAGTTCAACATCAAGACGCAGACAGAGGCAACAAGTTAAGATGGTTGGGGTTAGGCCAGTTCAAGGCAGATTTTAATTGAACAAGGTCAGTTAACTCTCTCTCTTGCTCTGCGGTTAATTAGAGGAGACAGCAGTGGATGGGCTTATGGCAGAAACACATAGGTCGTGACACTGCCCCTGCGAATACGAATTCCCACATGCACTGATTGTTTTATTTGCCAGCCATGCAAAGGGAGCATAGTGGGGTACAACAGAGCATCTTCATCTTCAAGTGCTGGAGTGTCCAACCAGTCAATTGCGATCGACTAAGAATTAGTCCGCGATCTAGCAGTCGATTGCGAAGAAGCAGCCTTGACAATCATAAATTAATAATTTAATTAATAATTAATAATTAGTTGATGCAGTGTCTAAATAAGACATTATCTGCCTCAAAACTCGTTCATTTCACCAATATTTTGTTATGAATCTCCAGTACTATTCCCTGAGAGTATGGATCAGTTTGGAGTTGCCTTGTTATAGTCATCCGTAGTTTTTTATGCAGCTTTTAACTGACCTTCGACTTCGATGACATCACTGCTGTGCAGTAGAGGCTGCATTGTCGATGCCCCAACAACTCCCATTATATGGACATACTCGGATCTCGAGTGGATCTAAATATCGGCTGAAGGACTCCAAGTTACACCAAAATTGTACGGGTGAGTAAATGAACGTATTTTATGCTAGAAATAAAGCCCAGGTTGCAAAAAACGGAACTTCTCCTTTAATTGGGGATTGATATTGGAACATGGAGTAAGGTAAAGATCGATTTTTTTATGCACAGAATTGCACCAATGAAATTACAGTGCTGACTCTAACTGTAAAACACCTTAAGGTACATAAAGCGTTTAATGATTTCCCAGCAAAAAGGGAATTTCAATATCAGTTTGACTTTTATGATATAACAAATAAATTCTGCTGAAACTCCACAAACTGTAGCTTAAACGTCTGTGTGGCTGGTGACCTGTGGTGCCTCTGGAGGTTGATTAATGCATGTGTCAAATGCTTAAGGCAGAAAATACGATTCAACAAAATAAAGTACCTTGAACTGGGGAACAACAAACAAAAAGAGCTTTTGAAGTACAATCAGTCCAGGGCAGATTCTTCTGAGCCAATCATGCATTATTGGATTTTAAGAATGTAATTATCCAAGTGAGAAGATTTGCGGGCTTTACAGAGCACCATACGATGATGATTAAGGAGCTGAGAACTGTCTGTGAAACTGACTTATATTTTTCACAGCGTGAGGGAAAATAAATCGTCTTTGACTGACATTTGCTAATTATTTTGATTTGCAAACAGTGGCAACGCTGGTCCTCGGGACCCACGGTTCTGCTTCATTTCTTCATAAACCATTGTTCGTTGCTTTAACCTGGACTGTGGGTGTAAATTCTTAGTCATAAGGATCTCAGCTGGGAAAAATGTTATAACAAAAAATAAACCGGACATTATCTGCCTGCACTTAGCTGCCTACATTTCCCTAAACTTACACAAGATAAACAGTGAACTTGTGCGAGTGTGGATACGGCTGCATTCAAAGTGCTGGCTCTCAGTAGAATGGGTAGGGAAGAAACTGAAGTAAGAGCAATGTTGGATTTACTTTAGATGGAATAGGCAGGGGCAGATACTGAATGACTGATTTCACATCACTACAGTATCTTAGCAACAGATGTATACCTCTTTTGTGCCAAATATAAGAAAGGGCTGAAGCCAGGGATGGAGTCATGGAGTGACATAATAACACCTATTAAGCTGTCCTCCTGAAGGAGTGGCGGTCCCACAGAGTCACATCTGAATCTGGAGGCGGTGATATGACTTCTCAAAATCTTTAATTGTCTATTGGGCAACAATAACGTCAAATTATTTTCTCTGTCAGACAGGGAAATTACATTGTTGCAGCTGACAGACAGTTAGAGGGAGATCTTGAAGAGGCCTTGTGACTTTGTTACAGTACATACAACATATAGGAAGTCCCACTGTGAGGAAATGAGTTATACAGCAATAAGCTTCTCATATTTTAGGTGTTTTGATGTAAAAGTGTGTTATTGATGTTTTATCAATGATAAATATGATTGGAAATGTCCTAAACATGCACCAGAACGTCAGTATGATCAATATATTTGACTATTTTTGCTCATGAGTGACAATTGCTCGATCATTTGTGAAGTTGTATAGATGGGATCTCAAAATGGTGCCATATTGTGTATCACAGTTTAACACGGAATACTGTGATCTTAATAGACTATATCACCCAGTCACTGTTTGGCATGAGCAGTGGGGTGAGACATTTAAAAGAATTCAGGGGCAGAAAATATGGTGTTGTGTTATAAATGTAGAGTGCCAGTTCTAATCACATTTTGACTGTGAGCTTTTTTTATGCTCTCTTCTCCTCGAAGAAATAAGACAACAAACTTTATTGTCCTACGTTCTAGACAACAAAAAGTGAGTAATTGAGACAGAAATCTCACTTTTTGGAGCAGTACTAAGCTACCCTCTTGTTTCAAAAAAAGATGTGTAATTTTTCCAAATAGACTGCAAGTGATTTTAATCTTACATTGTTATGTAAGACGATAACAATATATCAAACTAACCAGCCGGTAGCTATAATTCCCCACAGATCAACATAGCCATTGTTATTTAAATATTCCTTACAATCAATCAGTGACATGTCGAGTGGTCAAAGAACCACAGTAAAGCGGAGGCAGAGGTGGAGGGACAGCGGTCACAGAGGACAATCATGACCGGGTGACTGTGATATTATTAGACTGTGTCACTGGTATCTTTCTGCAGAAGGATCTCCACAGCCATCTGCCAACATGAGTCCACACTGCTTTCAGAACTAAACTTACTCTCCTCCACATTAATCATGTGCCACTCCACTGCACCGCTGCACCGACCCGCGTCAGTCTAGTAGTTTTCAGCAGCGAGTAAACAACACGGTGGATGGTGTATTTCAGGCCTGACTTATTAGCAGCAACCAAAGGTGTCAGACCGGGTGACAGATGGACTGACATGTCCAAAAGAGGAGAGGGAGGACAAAGCCATCATGCTTTTGTTTGCTGAGGCGTGGGCAGCCATGGATACACAGCCAATGCCAAAAGAAGGTGTTTGAGGGTAAATGCAGGTGTAGTAAAGCCCTCTAACGAGGCATCTGCTCTTCAAAGCTCAGAGGAGCAGAGCGCTGAGGCTGAAGAGAAAGAAAACATCTGGAAGGAGAGGTCCTATTTCCTTATACTAAATTTACTCCAAAGTCTATTACATGAATGAGAAAATTACACTGGACACAGTTTCAGAGTATTGTGATGTTGGCTAGTCAATCACTACTCTGGTTAACACGATTTATTCTGAAAACTAACTGACATGCTACGTAGAACGCGAACTGAGCTTTGACAGGGAAGAAGAGAAAAGAAAATTCAAAGCATGAAGAGGCTTAAATTTCTCCTGACGTACTTTCAAAATAAGACAGAATCATTGCGTCTTTGGTGGTTTCCTAGTTCTTTTTACAACTCAAACTAATGGGAAATTAGTGCTGAAAATGTCTCAAAATGTTATTCAAATTAAAATATCAAACGCATCCAAATCGCAGGAGCTGCAGTTTGCCTGATAAAGGTTAAACATGTCACAGCAGGCCAGAAATGAAGTGCTGGGGTGCTACATAGACGACCCAGCCTACAAATCATATTGAGCAGATGAAAGTAACTAAATATATCATGATCATTTCTTTTAAGTGAAAAAGAAATGCAGAAGAAATTACTGCTGAAATCACACATTAAACATTTGAGTGGCAGCTAGAGACTCATGCAATGTCATATTCCACTGAGTTTTTGGATTGTGCATGTTCTGGGGTCTGTTTCTGTGTTTGCTTTTAGATGTTTTTGAGTAAAGGCTGAAATAAACCTCCAGCAGGTCAGTGTTTGTTCCATGTTCACGGAAAAATAAGTGTTATTTCAGGCTATCAATGTAGAAAACAAAGTAATCTGTCGTCGGAGACTGAATCTGGCAGTCAAACAGCTTGATTCAAGAGACTCTCATATGTCCAGAACTCTTTGACTGCCTCTGTCTGTTTGGAATTTGTGTCCATGGCAACAGACCAGACCGTCTGGCTTCAGCCAATGCCCCGCTGGTGAAGTGGCGTGTTGTGATAGTACTGATTGGAGGATAAAGACCTGAAAATATGCAGTGCATTTGCAAAGATTGTTAATGGCTCTCAATCCTCGCTTGCTGTCATTTCACTTTTCGACGCTTTTCGCACTCGGAGGTGTTTACGTACGAGGCAGAGGATCAACACTGAAAGAGGAGAGTGCCAACACTCATGACACCATGATACTGATGAAGGAAACATGTCATGTATAGTTATATGCTTTCTATGCACCACAGTTTACTCAGGAGGGGCTTCTAAGAGGGCAGGTGATATACGCTGAGGGAATATACAAGATAATAAAGTGGATATTCTCATGAAACCGTGTCTCACCTTGGCACAACACTTGGAAGACTGGTCTCGCTGGTGGATGGGTGAAGCCTTTGTGCTACGCTCAGCCCCTGAGGACCTGCTCCTCCTCCTCCTCCTCCTCCTCTTCATCCTCCACCTCCTCATTGACTGGCTTCTCCTTCCCTCGCCCCTCACTCTCATTGTCGCTCTCTTCACCCAAGATGTCATCCACCTGCGTGTTGTGAGGCATGGGTTTGGTTTTTGTCTGATCACAGGATTTGTAAATCTTTCATGGCATATTCCATCAGTACAACTTGATCAATTCACAGCCCTATTTTTAGATTTGCTTGCAGTTTATATATTAACATTCTGCAGCAGACACACATACAGTGCATTTTACATATGCAGATATTCCCTGCTTCCCCTGAAGACCTATTATTATAATTATTTCAATCATTTGCATAAGGATTCCACCAAACCTCACTCGGAATATTCAAATTAATTTTGCAAATTTCGTGACACAACTTTAATTTGTAGGTAATCACTAAGTAGAAATAATTAAATGTTTTATTAGATATCTCGTGCTCAAAAAACCATGCGGTAGTCAGTTCCCCTGATGCAACTGTGCACTGAATTACAACAAACAGGAAGTGATTTTCCCCTCTATGAATAAATACATTACAGTCTACTGTGAGGCTGATTAAACTCAGTGCTGGACTGATAAAAGAAAGTTGAAGGGTGATAATGTTGCATGACATTTAGTCAGAGTGATTGTATAAAAAAAAAAATCCATGATCAGATGAAAACTGGTCTGGTGCATAATATAAAATGTTTGATAAGGAACCCTTGAGGGAACAATTGAAGATTATGGGAAATGTGCTTATTCAAGATTTATTCCACTAATATAACTGAAAGTATGAAACTACAGGGAGCAGACAATTGAAACAACATGGATTCATTTCACAATAATGTTTTGTGTTTGCATAAAAAAATGCATTTATTGTGGATCCAGTACATTTTTTTGTTTGTTTGTACTTTTTTAATGCATCGGCGGACATACAGATACAGATCTATCTGTGATCAGTGATTATCAGCTAGAATTCATGAGGAAAGACACAGAGTGTGTCTGGTGGTGGTGGTGTCCTGCAGCCAAACTGTCAGCTCTAACAGCTCATCAGTTATACCGCCCCAAGGTTACCCACCATTTAGAACAGGTTAGCCAATTGACGATAATGTGAGGACACTGGCCGCATCAAATATGCAGCATCTTATCTCTTGACTCATTAGCAGCAGGGGGAAAACTGGGATTAATGCTGAAGGACAGTCTCTTGGGGCTAGAGCTGGGATCGTTACTGGCATAGAGCCAGGCTCGTTCGAGACTAGTTGTTGGCTGTGGGGTGAGCCACATGGAGCCTTGGTAAAGGTGAAGGGTTTAAATCTGTGGTACTGGTTAAAATATTAACGCCAGTCAACCTCCATTTTTATTTGCGGAGCCAGTTTTGAGTAAGAATCACCATCAGAGGAAGGGTTACAGTGTGAGATACAAAAAAAGACAGTAAACAGGTTTGTTTGTTCTCCATTGACTGCAACATGTGAATCGACAGTTCACCTCAACGCAAATCATTTTTCAGCTTAAATGTTTCTCTTCTGGCTCGTTCTGCCTGTCACTATCTCCCATGAGCACTAACAGTAAAAAAAAAAAAAAAGAAATACTGGGTTTTGTCTTGCTGTGGCACCTGCTGAGGATTTAAGAGGACCTGTGTTTGTCAGTACAGTGGAGCTATAAACTCAACAGAACACAGACACAGGGCAGAGGGGTATGGGCTGGAAAAGTAAACAGTCAAACTCATAGAACCATATTTAACAGACATCCGATCAGGATCCATGATGTGCTTTGATCTTAAAACCATCACACTCATTTCCAACTCTACATTTTCCTTCTGACTCCACTACTGTAGCTTTGATGAATCATGGTTAAAAATCCTTATTTATCTCATCCTGCCAGTTATGCAACTCCTCAGCTGAGCCTCTGACTGAAGGAGGCAATATTTGCTCTGGGCTCTTTAAACCCCTCCCCTCACTAAAAGCCTGCTTTGTTCTGATTGGACAGACTTCCAAAGTCCTGCCAAGGGACATCACTCTGAGACCGTGCAAATGTAGCTTCATCCTCTTACTTATGTGGAGGTTCTGAAAGCAAACTGTACAACTATCAAGTAGCATAAGAGTTAGGAAACGGTAAAATGACAAGACGTCTGTCTTTGGGGAAGATATGTTACTTTCTGCTAGCATAGCGCCCCCTACATTAGTGTTTGGCCAATGATGTTGATGTTCTTAAGGTGCACTCATTTGACTGGTGCAAGATCTATGGGCTGAAATTAAAAATAGGTGATAACATCACTTGAACACTATATGGACTTTTGACAAAGGCTGAAATGCTTAGTAAGTAATTATATGCCATAGAATACCGATGTACAGAGCCCTGACACTTTGAGGTAGACGGTTTATATCTGTGATATATTGACTGATTTGTACAAACCAATCATTCATTCATTCATTTTCTATACTGCTTATCCTCACTAGGGTCACGGGTGAGCTGGAGCCTCTCTCAGCTGACTTAGGGGCGAGAAGCAGGGAACACCCTGGACAGGTCGCCAGTCCAGAGACTCCAATTCACACCTATGGGCAATTTAGAGTCGCCAGTTAACCTAACCTGCATGTCCTTGGTCTGTTGGAGGAAGCCGGAGAGGACCCACGCATGCACGGGGAACAAACCAATCAATAGCACCAAGTAGTAGCA
>OMNW01014827.1:11520-22105 GCA_900303245.1 Selene dorsalis
TTAGGCGAGAGGCGGGGTACACCCCGGACAGGTCGCCAGTCTATCACAGGGCTGACACATAGAGACAGACAACCATTCATGCTCACATTCACACCTATGGGCAATTTAGAGTCGCCAGTTAACCTAACCTGCATGTCCTTGGTCTGTTGGAGGAAGCCGGAGAGGACCCACGCATGCACGGGGAACAAACCAATCAATAGCACCAAGTAGTAGCAGTAATATCAGTATAATTTATAAATCTTTACAAAAAAGTGTGCACTGTATGCTGCAGTAGGGCATATAAAGAAAATGTTTTTTTTTTCATGTCTCCAATATGTTTTCCTCTGCAACAGTGGAAAAATCTTATTTCTGAGCACGATATACAAAACATTTCCATGTTCAAAGCAGTTCTTCTCCACAACTGGCAGATACTGTACCAGGGAGGCAGGGTACAGTAGAGTAAACAGCCAGTGGAGCAGTTTCTGCCTCTGGTCACTGCACTTTAAAAACCGTTCCACCATTTACTATCTCAGGAGCGTGAGCATTTCCAATCTCCACAAACAGTGTGGCAAACATCCCATGGCTTCCTTCTCCTGGCTGTAATCAAAGGCCAAGCAAAGAGCGCACCATGAAACTTTTCAAAGCACAGCAAGGAACCATCTCAAAGCTAGTGTAAAGTCTGGCTATAGGTCTCATCATTCACTATATGATTCATTTCTACACTATTGTGTGAATAGTCTTGGTCGACTGTGATGATTCATCTGTTTGGAGAAAGATGGAGGAGCAATGTAGTTTGTTTTTTTCTTAAATTGATGTTGATTGTTGTCATTCGTTGACACGATCACGCACAAAAGGCCAGAACACAACAGGACGCATCGAAACACATCAACACTAATTAGATTTCTTTTCCTAAGTCTGGTCATTGATATTGCAGTTTCAGTCTCAAACCCAGCCTGAGGTGCAACTCACACCTAAAGATTCACGTCCAGCATAAGAAGCCGAAAGTCATTCATTTCAAATGAAAGGCAGCAATTAGGAGCGGCTGTTACTGTGGGAGCAGTGAAATGCGGTCGCCCAGAGCAATGAGCTCTAACTGAGCTTAGGGCTTACAGAAAATTAGTGGCCAAATGTAGCTTTGGTTAAGTTCCTCCTGCTGTAACATTCTACTCAGGACTGAGTATCTGTTTCATCTTGATGTGTCTGAGCCTCTCAAACAACTGAGGTTTGATCCCGATTTAATAAAAGCTTTCCTATTCATCACTGTCTTCCACCACAACCCCCAAATCTGCGCCTGAAAAAAGACCAGAGCAGTAATGACAGCATGTTTACAAGCATTTAAGAATTCAGAGAGAATTTCACCAACATTATTCCCAACTCAGACAACTTCAAATACACCCAGTACAAGTGCCATGTGCATGATGCTTAAAAAATGGGTAAAGATTTTGCTCATTCTGCTTCTATTTCTTTCACTTCCTTCCTTCTCCTCAGGTGGCTAAGCTGGCCAAAGCTGTCATCTCGTATCCTATTAATGCATCAGTGGTTGAAGTTTTTGGCTGAAGACTGCAGTAAACAGCTGCTTATGCCAACGCTGCCTATTGATAGTGAAAACTTTCAAATAGATCCTTCCAAACTGACTAAAACTGAAACTAGACAAAAGGAAAATAAAAAGGTAAGAGCTATGATGTACTACCTACATATAAAAAAACAAAGTAATGAAGTAACAAATGGGCAAATGAACTCTTTTTCAGCAGCCTGCATACATTCACAGGATCAGATGTATCTTCCAGACGGAAGCTGTCCCTGATATATTCGGCTGCAGAAGCTGATATATGAAGAATCACCTTGTTTTTCAGTAACATAATATCTTTGTCAAAAAGGTAAAAAAAAAAAAAACCTAATTAAATTTGGAAATAGAACAAACACAAAAAAACTATTAATTTCAAGCAATACTGCATATGTTAAAGCAACCTGAGAAAGAAGTTTCATCTCAGGATAATGGATAAAGTAACTTTTAGAAAAGCATGGGTTACTTCAGGGCCGACTTTAGAGGGAGTACATCAGCGTCTCAGCACATTAACATATCTCAGAAGAGACACATTAGCGTACCTGGCAGAAAGGCTCAGCAGCAGAATATCTGAGGCAGGAGCCCACAGTGAGAGCTCCACATATTCCCATGCAGCCAGTCATTCAGTCACTGCTCATTTCCTCTAATTTCTATTTGCATTGTGTTATTGTACAAGGAGCTCAAGCTTTCACCTGACCGAGGACCCCGCTGAGACGATTTTACATATCAAAGTCCCACTAAAGGGAGATTATAGAGAGTTTAGTCGCTGCCAAAATGACTAACTTCATCTGTGACAGGTGGTCAGAGACGGTGGCAGGGCAGACAGGTGATGGCTGCGTGGACACAGACTGATGACAGGGCACAGGGGAAGATCCAGGGGTTGGAACTTGTGGAAAAAAGCTCAGCTGAAGCATGGGGGAATAGGAAGCTAATGCAAATGTTTTGGAAGAGAGGTATAAGGCAGTGCAGTTATTATTAAATGAAGCTAAACAATACGCTGGGTAAGGGGCAACAAATAGTGAGACCAGGCCTTAAATGCCTAGAGCAGGCATCTCCAAACTATTCCACAAAGATCTGCGTGGCTGCAGGTTTTTGCTCCAACCAATCAAGAGCACACAGTCTGACCAATCGGCTGTCTGAAGACTGAGATCAAAAAATCTGCAGCCACACAGCCCTTTGTGGAATAGTTTGGACATGCCTGGCCTAGAGTCTACAATCCAACCAGCAGGACAAAACAGACAGTGGAATGTAGTCTGAAATCAAATTTAGGTGGAATAAAGAAATAAAAAGATGCACACCCTGAGTCAGGAATCAGCTGCTCACGGCCCATGCTGCTATTTGTATGACATTTCAGCAGCCATTTATGGGTACTGATAACATTAGTGATGTGCGATATTGCTGATTTTTATTCCGATCCATAGTAAAACCAAAGGTGGTACTGCCCATGCCGACACCAATATCGATACTGATAAAGTTTCATGTGTGGAGAAGGTGGAAGCAAAAAAAGAGACAGATCTAAATTATAGTGATCCAATGACACTACACTGACCATCTGAATTCCCTTTTAAAGGAATAGTCTGCAAATTCTCTGAGATTCCAGCAAATAAATTCAGATTATCTTTCTTATTCTTTAATTAGAAACATTTTTTTTTCAATAAAAACATCCAAACTTTAATCCTCCTGCTTTCATTAGGTCTATGAGTTCAGCTGTGTGTGTGGAAGGAGCGCATTGATTTACACAAGGATAGTTCACCTCAGAGGCGGAAGCAGATGTAGTCCCTTTCAAACGGAGGGGAATAGGTCCTGTAAATAGCAAAATTACTGTCTAGTGTGAGGAAAATAAATGTTAACCCCAAATTAGGGAAGTGGTGATAGTATCGATACTTTATTATGAGTATCGATTCCAAAACGGACACATCTGGTATTGGCAATATCGATACTTGAGTAGTGAAAGAGTAGAGTAGGAAAACGTTACCGTTCTCAGCTTCGACTAGACCTGATGGAGGAAGTTTGTACTGACTAAGTGAACCGTCGTAACCAAATTAACACAACACAGAACATCACATCGCCCTCTGCTGTTAAAACATCTTCACAGTGGGAGTCTGTAAAAGTCTATCACAATAAATTAAGACAAAGTTAGATCATGTAATCAAGGGCGGGCCACAAATTTCACCAACTATTAAATATGACGACACTCACAGATCTCAGGGTGTTGCCGTCACAATCCAGTTTCAGCTTGGTCAAAAAGTCATTTTGTTCACAATTGATCAAATCTGGCCATATATGGTCTCACTGCTTGGACCCACCTTACTGTTATAATTAAAAATGTTACTTTTTTCCAGTTTACCTTCTCACTCTGTGCTCCCTTCTCTTATTTGTAATGCACCAATGTTTGATATTACTCTCACTGATGAATTGCGTCTTGTTTCATCATCATCTCAGGCTCCTGTGGTGTGTCACTGTGTGCTATAGAAGGAACATTTGTGATATTTATGACTAAATCAGACTCATGGGGGTTCTGACAATTAGTTTCTTCAGCGTCTAATGCAACTGTTAATGATGGAATATGTAAGTTAGTCGTGACACCAAATCAATTTTATGGATGATTTAATCACCCATGTGAAGCCAAAACTTGTTTGCTATGTATTTTTGAAAAGTTACAGCTCATATCAAAAATAGGTCAATGAATTGAAAGCATTTTCAGATTATTGGTGCTGAGTGTGTGCTGAATTTAGGATTTTAAGATCAAAGTTTCTTTATTGCTGAAGAATAAAAACTGTGAAGACATGTTCAGCTACCTCAAAAGTGTCTGACAGGTCTCAGGCTCCAGTTAGCTCAGGGTTCACATCAAAGGCCGACTGAGCTGAGGGCAAGTCCCATTCTGACGGGAAACAATCGCACGAATCCTCCCTCCACATCTACCTACACTCCTACAGGACGGACTTAGATACAGAGAATGCAGCAATCTTTTGAGAACAAGAATTCTTGAGAGGCTCTACGAACAGGAGGAATATTGGCTTCTTCTCACCATCATCTCAGAAAATCGTGCTACACTGCAGCTCAGGTTAGTGGAGGGTGGTTACATAAGGCTGAGCTGAAAACATCACTTTGGAAGAGAACATTAAATACTTTGGAGAATTCATTCAGACTCCAGGTTTCACAGGCTTTTATATCAATGACGCACTTTTCTGAATCTGCACGGTTTGAGGGAAATAAAAGCAGAACAGACACTAATTATCTGAGTGAAAACTAAAAGTGGACATGTTGTCACTGTCAGACAACTTGAGATGCCGAGGACTGTTCGGGGAATGGGAAACAGGAGCAGAGAGAGCAGTCATGGTGGCTCCGGGTTTTAGGGAGAGGAGTTTAGTGGATGGAGTCCGGTCTGGATGACAGAGCGGGTTGTCACGGAGCAGTAATGTGCTGCTTGTGTTGGTGGAACGACTGACTGCACCTGACCCCGTAGCACTGCTCTGGTATTTTGTAACCCGCTGCTCTGCAAACTGTGAAACCCTCTATAAATGTGTGAATATTTTCAGCACCATGGACAGCAACACACACACACAGGCACCTCAGGGACAGTGCTGGTGACTTCACTTGTTTTTTAGGCAGACAGTAAATATGAATCCTCAAATGGATTCTGAAAGCTTATTGTATGAAGCATCAACTAATAACAGAGGGGTGTGAGAGAAGTGTACATTAGCTCTAATGGCAAAGTGGAGACAAGAATCGACAAAACTATTAGATTGAACAAAATTATCATTAATAAGTGCACAAGCTGCTTGTTTCTGTTCACATGTTTCTCATTAGTTTCCACCGTGCAAATGAACAATCCCAGTGAAACTCTGCCAAAAAAAGCAACACAGCTTTGAATTTGACTGATTGTTTGTTTATCTTTTCTTTTTTGTCAAGAATCTGTCTGTCTGGTTCTTGTACATGTTGTCCTGCTTTCTCAATAAATCTTGCCAACCTGAATTTTAATAGCTTTTGCAACTTGTTTGTTTTTCTCATTGCTTGCGTAAGAAATGGATTTACAGACCTCGTCTCAGGTGGAACTCATCCCAGGAATTCCTGCAATGTCACTGTAGTGTTTAATCATGTTATTACTCATGGCAGGTCAGCGGCTCTGCTTATTTGAAATATGGAAATATAAACACAAATACTTTGAGGATTACCTGAATATAGGTTGATGGGCAAAAATCATTTAAAATACAATCTAAAAAAAAATATTAGGTGTACAAAATGTGTGCACACCACATGGCAATATTTTAACAAGTGCTTATGTTGTCAGACCAAAAGTCCAAAACCCAAACATAAGAATTCACAACAAAACAAGCAGCTAATATTATTATTATATAAGTTATAAAACTGAAGCTTGACAATGTTTCACATTTTTGCATCATGAATGATCGATTAACTGTTTGGACTAATCATTTCAGGATTAAATTACAAACTGTTGAATTTTGTTTGTTTATGATTAAACCACCTACTCCACCTGATACATCAGTCGTGATTTTAATTCTGTGTAAGGCTTTGATGACATCAAAACATGAACATAGTAACTCTCTTCCTGTAGTCATATCATTAACAGTGTCCTGGTTTCTAATCAGCTGCATGCAGATGAGCTCTTATACAGGTTTATCAAACAAGGAGACAAAGATGGATGTTTCCAGGTGCAAAGATGCATATGTGATATTAATGATACCTGGGAAACTCATCTGCATTAAAGGCTCTCTACTTAACACCAAACTGAGAAAATACGGTATCAGGCACCGTGACATGACCACAGCATCACTTCTAGCACTTGATCTGCTACGCTCATTCAATAAAAAGCATCAATAAAACACAATTATTGCCCAAAGATTACTACATACCATAGAACTGCTGGTGGGGCTTGGTTAGCTGAGCAGGAGCCCACCCTGGAGTTTAAGTAAACCTGAGACTTTATTACAAAGAGAAAAATTTAATGAAGCTCCTAAATCAACAGAAACCTCATCATCAGCTAAGTGAAACCCTTCGAACCATGTGTCACTTTATACCTGTGGAGGCTCTGCTGGGACAGCTGCCATTCTTCACACTAAAGCTGTAATTACTCCTCTGCAAGTCTCAGAGCAAGAAAAAATGACTCTCATACACCGCTCACTGGATTTATCGTACGTCAGGGTACAACACAGGGGCCAGTAGCTCACATCTGAATGGACACAAATAAATAAAACGTAATTACGGCTGTTTGCAAAGACATGATTTCTATCAATGACTGAAAGTTAAACGATTCTGTATCGTAACAAAATGAGAGTAAAAGAAAATCTTGGTAACCCTCTTTATTCTGCAGACTCATGCCAAAGCAGCTCCTGCTCAGTAACCCCTGAGGGTTATATCCCACCACGGCAGTGAGATCGATATGTACGTGGGGGGGAGGGAGCATGGGGATGAGTGCGACTGATCTCCTGTGATCCCAGTCTTAATAAGCCACGTCTCTGAGGGCTCTGGTGGCGTCACACATCACACCAACAACGCCCTGTGTCTAAATCTTCACCCAACGCTGTCCAATAATCATTCACCGCTCATTGACCGCTGGAGCCTGAACTTATATGCATTTTATTTAACTTTGACGTAGTGCACTGGAGCAGCAGGAAGGTGTTGATAAATGCAGTGTTGTATGAAGGCAGTTTACTGCTAATTACGCAGGAACTCAAATCCAGCTCATTTTACATTCAATTCCAGCTATATACATACACTGCATTCAGTTTTATCTCCTGTAATGCATGTTTTAAAAGGAAATGGTACATGGCTGTGTAGATGACAAAAATTAACAATTAAAATCTTAGGTGCTGGAAATTGCCATCGTTTGCTGGCTTGTAATTGGCAGTGACCAACAGAGTTAATGGTTTTCCTATGCACCTTCTGTACTGACAAGGTTTCAGGTTTGTTTTAGCTTGACCAACATCCCCACAAGTTGAAAGGGTGGTTCTTTAGGGTTGTAAAGTTAAAGGTAGGGTTGGAGATCCTGGAGACACATTTTGAAAATACACAATCAAAAGTCCAAGCCCCTTTTCCTCAGACTTCTCTCCGAAGCCACGCCTCCAGAGTGCAGGAACACGCAACGCTTGTTCAGCGTTGGGTTCACATCAAGGTGGAGCCGCAAAGGTATTGCACTCACAATGTGACCCAATGTAACATCATATTAAACCATCCAGCATTGGATCACTGGCATTGTCTTTTCTGTGTCGTAACTAATTGAAGACTCTGACCACGCACGTAATTAGTGTGTGAAGAGCGGCACGTGCAGAGGAGGGAGGGGCAGGGACAGAGATGGCAGTTTGATTGTCAGAAGTCATTGTTCTCAGCCACTCTGTTCACCCATTGTGCTGTAGATCCTCCGCCTATGTAGAAGTACGCAGGACGGTGGAGTCAGGCTAGCTAGATGGCGTTAACTAAAAAACTTGATTTTCATTGGAGGAGGTCTTTCAAATGTAGGGCCCTATGATTTCCACGATCACGGAATCACGGATGGAATCACAGAATTGGCCAATTTAAACGGAATCTATTTTTAACATGGAATATCGTGGAATTTGACATAATTTGACTGAAATGCTGTTTTCGTGTGGAAGAGGAACATATGTCTGGGGGAAATTGCAAGGAAAGAAGCAAATCTGGGTGGCACAACCCCTCTGTCTTCTGCTCTGTCTTCATCAGCGAAAAAACTAAGAAACTCCACATTCACCCCTCAACACAGAGCCGATCAGTTCCCCGGTGAACTGTTGTTTTGCAAATTCTGCCAACATTCTGTTGAATGTCAAACATTGATTTTAGGGCCCTACAAATGTGCTGGTATTGCAAACACTGGATTAGGGTGTAAACAAAAGGTCACTACGCCAGCTCCATCACACACAGCCGACAAGGCAACAGCAGTTTCGAACAAAGGTCACCCGGTTGGTACACTGCCGTGAATCCTTTGCTTGGGCGACTCCTCATATGTTGCTTCAGGTAAAGTGACGGACAGCACCGTGTAACCGCTGGTGACATTTAAATGTGATGCTGTCTACCTGAGTCAGCTGTGTACCTTGCTCCAGCCAATTAAGATTGGTTCTTTCCCTTTGCACTGAAGATCTCAAGTATTTAAGAATGTCACCAACTGCCCTTTAGCTAAGGCCGTCTGAGGAGGATGACATTTGAAATACAGTGTTTACAAAGCACCCGTCCCTTGAGTTCATTCCGTTACTTTGCTACAGTACACAAGGATGTTGGACAACAATTTAGCTTTGCCTGATAGTAAATAATCCAACTTCCACATAATGATGGCCTGATGCAAATTCCTGAGCCTCGATGGTGTTAATTACTCTTATCTATGAATCATGTTCTCTTCACAGAGATCTCTCCGTAGTCTGTGAAAGGGTGTCACTACCATCGCATTTTAAGTGATAACGTAAGATGAAACTGATATAATCCAGGGGTTTTGTGTATTACTCTGTCTCTTTTGGTGATTTTGAAACATTGGAATTAGCTATAAGAATTTACAGTGTGTTTATTTGAGAGCTGCTTTATCACCTTTGCTGCTGTTACCTTGAACATGGTTTTTCAAGAAACAGTTGTTGCTGTTTGTGTTTTTGTTCCAATTTTACAGTTGCAAGTCTTCACGGTATAACAAAGAGCAGCTACGCCTTGTGTTTGTGGCTTTAATAAGAACAACTGATTGCAGCAACAGTCTAATCACACCATATCCAAATTATAGACTAAGGACATACAGTAGGCTCATAATAACAACAATAATTACAGGTACTTGCCAAGGTACGGTGCCAAAGTGTGAGTTTCATACCAGGGGTCAGTGTGTTACAATACAACAACAACAACAACCAGATGGGACAAATTTATCATCAAATTGTCCCTGTTCCATGGTGAGCTTCACTCAGCTTTATGTTCAAGCCACTTAAATGTCACATTTACACAATAAGAGCTGCAGGTACTGAGAACCACCTGGTGTAAGAACCGAACACCTCCTTAACCAACTTGATCTTCCACTTTGATGCTGCTACATAAGCAAGAGGCTGACCTTTAATTGACTGGAAATTTATGTTAAGGCAGTGTTGCGATGGTAATATTTTACTGCAGAACGGTGCCGGTTGATAAAAATATAAAAGCAGGCTTTTGGCAATAAATAGGAAAGCTGTTTGTGGTTCCAAGGTGAGATACAATTCGAATTTACACAGTAGTTAATGCACATCCTTGTTGTGCTGAGAAGGGACAGAGCTTGTCTATTTGTGGAAGATGAGTAATCGCCACAACAGTGACATCAGTTCTGAATCTGTTCATGATCATTTCATAGGAGGCCGGCCTTTATACAGCGCTGAGACCTCCATAATTTCAACATTAAAACAACACACACGAGGAGAGATCCATTTTTCTTTGTGAAACATGTTCTGCTCTTCTCTGACAAAAACCTATAACACATTTAATTGAAGCTTGTGGTCAACAATGACTCACAGCCATGCATTGCAAAAACATTTCTGTCGTTCATTCAAACAATCGTGGAAAAACATGTTTTTTCAAACAGCATGTCCTCTCTTTTTTTTAAGTACCCCATCTTATCCAAGAGAGGGGACAGAAAAAAACCTGTACGCGTCTGAAGCACCTGGGTGACTCAATCATACAAAAAGCCTGGCCCAACCACTGACGTTTCCAGATTAATAATAGAGGCAGTTTCAATTGCTTCCTGCAGCAGTCTTTAAAATATCTAAAAGGCTCAAACACAGACAGACATGATCTGTGAAAATAAGGCCTATTTCTGCCATAGCTGCAGCAGATGAAGTACAAATTGAGCAGTAACAGGAACATTTTCCTTTAGGATGACTGTTTTATTTTTTATTGAGAGACAGGGGGCCATTCTGTTCCACAGAAAACTGTCTCATTGTTCACTGTTTCATTTATCAAGGAGAAATATGGCAGTTCAATATATATATATATATTTTTTTTAAGATTTTCTAAAACTAATGATTGACTATTCACTTATTCACTCACTGGATATGTCAGAAGGAGGCTGATGTG
>OMNW01014827.1:22125-44060 GCA_900303245.1 Selene dorsalis
GGGCTCCAGTGAGAGTGGTGCTCAACATTTTAGAGACTTAGAGAGTCTGCTTCTTTCAGCCTTTCCAAAAAACAAACACAGACCTGCCAGGGATGGATTTAACAGTGTGATTCTCCTCTACTGTAAGCTGCAAATGTTAGCATGTTTGACTATCTATCTTTGCCAAGGAGCTTTTTACACATTATTTTCTAGCAACACACGTCAAACAAAAAGGTATTTCCAACTATGTTGTAGCTGGACTTTGAAGGTACCGTCCTGCTCTTTAATACATTCGGGGAAGTTTGAAGACAGGGAACTCTGGCTAAACCTGATATTGCAGAACATCATGTTTGTGGCCATCAAGTGGATATTTAAAACTGTTTTCAAATGGATTCGTATTTCAAGATTAAGGTCAAAGGCGATGAAATAAAATATATTGACACAACTTTGCAACTTCAGATGTTTCCAGGATTGCCTAATTAAATATAAGCTTTATTCTCTGTCACCAAAGAGACTGCATGTTACAGTGCATTGAAAGCTTGGAGATATGTTTATGAAACGTTATGGGAAATAGCTGTTAAATAGCTGTTGGTTTCGGCAGTGTCTTCGGTCACAATTTTTTATAGAGTAGGCAATGCAGCCCAGCATCATCTTCAAGCACATAGGTGTAGGAGAAAAAAAGGATAATAAAGTCTATTTAAAGAAAGGCCTGGCACAGCAGTTCTTCGACTGAGCTGTCGCCTGTAGCTACGGAGTAACTTAACTACAGAATTCAACTGACTTAATGACTGGGCATGCTCTTCTGCATCCCAGCAACAGGAGTCAGCTTGTCATTTAAAGCATGGCCAATCACACTGACATCCAAATCATTCCATTAAATTTAACTTAAAATCCTATTTTCTTGCAGGACATATAACCGATATCAGAGCTGAAGGTTTATGGAGACGATTCCACAAAGCTACTTTGTCAGAATGTATTTTTGTTACAGTGTGTAGAGCGTTTATGGGTATTTTAATTGGTCAAGTGTCTCTGTTTCTTTAGCTAATGCTTTTTCCTATCTATATTTTAAATTTTTATAAGCATCTCATTATTAATGTAATTTCTTATTACACCTCATCTACAAATAGGACAGATATATCAATCACTCTGCACCACGGACCTGTGCGAGACTCTCATGCTTCACCTACAAACTCACTATTTGTTTTTGTTCATTATCAGGTAACGTTTCATTATAAACAGAGAAGTTTATGTTTCTCATCCAATTATATATGAATGCATCCAACACACAAAACATCTGCAAAGGCTGCATTGTGGGTTTTTTTTTTCTAACAACACATTCTGGAGAGGAGGTTGTTAAGCACTGTGGGAGTCGACCACAAAAGTAAAGCAGTGGGCTGTGAAACCACCACATCGCTGCAGAGTTGGACGGTGATTCTTTGGGTCAGGCTTTAAACATCAAACACTTAAATGGAAATATTTAGATTAGTACAGCTTTAAGATTGCTTTAATATAGAGCAGATTAAAATCACATGGATCACAGAAAATATTTCATGTTCATTTTCAGAAGTAATTTAAAAGGGAAAATTAATTAGATGAGCGATAAGCATCAGCTTTCCCATTAAATATTCCCATTATATGGAAAAAGCGACAATAATTATTACCACAAGGCAACAGGTGAGTTCAAACCTGGCTTGTCATATTTCACATCTCATGTGAACGAGCCACAAAGCTTTTCCTTTAGAATAATCACCTGCTGAGAGGCTCTCGGCAGATCTCGAGGATCCGCTTTGCACATTTCCCCCTCCGCTGAAGCATTCGCTGAGTCTAGCCCCCATTAAAGAGTATTATCAAAGCAGGGGGCGCACAGCTCTCAAACATTAGTAATCACTTCACCTGCCTTGTAGGAATGGCAAAAAAAGTAGAGAAAATGCAAAAAGCAGGCTGACATGATGTGACATGTGAGGGTTTGAACATCAGAACAGACGACAGGCTGGAAATGTAAAGAGGATGCAACATTAAAGGATGTGTTGCTCTGATGTTTTAAAGGCTGTAGAGGTGTGATATTTCATCACATCATCCAAAATCTATCAGCTAAAGCTCCATACTAAAACGTATTCACATGCAATTTCACATAACTCTATGTACCATTCATTTCATTTGCACACGTCAGTGCAGTGAGAGGGCAGAGCAGTTGGCATGGAAACACGCAGACAGAAACAAGGAGGCGGTCATCACAAAATACACTATAAGGCAACAAAAATCAAACCCGAAAAATCCCAAAACCAGACAAAAATCAATAATCCTGTTTTGACCATTGACTCCATACTGATTATAGTGTTCTTCAAAGAACGATTCTGGGCCTTCTTCTTTTTCCTTTATGCTCATGGTGATGTTGAATATCACTGTTACGTCGATGATACACACTTGCACGTGTCTCTTTGACCAATGACCTGCTGTTCATTTAAGACTTCCATCTACATTTTATTTGCCATTTTAATGAGGTCACAAAAACATTTTGAAATGTTGGGAACATCACTGACGTTGAAACATTTTTGACTCGACGATGCTGAACTGATGATAAACGCTCTCAGTGCAGGTCACTTACATTACTGCAACTCCCTCTTCACTAGGGTTCAGGAAATTCAGACGGCCGCAGTACGGACTGAATTACTATACTGATTGCAATCCTGCTGCTACCTGTTGAGTTTTGCAGTCCTGTTACCTGTTTATTAAGCTGTATATATCCTAACACTTTCTGCAACTGCCCTTCATTTTATACTCCAATAAAAACTCTCAGATCTTTATTGAATTTTTGTAATTTAAGTTTCAAACAAAAAATAAAGTGAGGCTGTTTTCCGGCAGCTTTTTTGTTTTTAATTTAGGGTAATTAGACTTTGTCCACTTGTTATGGTTTTATTAATTTTAGTTTGGCCTGACACTGACTTTAATCGTCTTCTGTAAAAGGTTATGTGCTGCTGCTTTGCATGAAAGGTGTGATACAAACAGTTGTTATCATCACACAGTTGTTTAAAGCTGGTGTAGTCTGGGGGTTCCTGATTGGTTGAAGGGCTGGCCCTACTCTGTCCTAACAAATTGGGAGGACAGAGCAGGGCCAGCCTACTGGGAGGATACTGGGAGCTGTAGGCTTTTCAGGCTGCTGCATACAGAAACATAGAGAAACACTGTGTTCGTCCTAAACACACAGACCTTTCCGTACTTATAGCTGAATGGGAAAACACAATTTTCTTCCAAAAAGGTTAAGATTTTGTTTTTAAAACAAACCCTGCTTACCCCAGCTTTAACTGCTACTGCCTTCCAGTGGTTTACTTATGATACGGTACAAGTAGAAAGATCCAAGGGCTGAGTTTGTAAATACAAACGTCTTTACAGCTGAATCAGCAGTGTGAAACTGAGCACATCACACACTTTATCTGATAAAGAAACTTCCCCTCTGATAAGGAGATGAAGTTAAAACAGTTGTCTCTAGTCTGTCTTTATCCTGCTCAACTGTTGTTGAGAGGATTTATTTTATCAGATAAAGTTAAGAACAGGAAAGTGGGAGTGAAAGAAGTTGAAACAACAAAGACTCAGCCATGCTGGAGCTTCAAAATGACTCAAATCTAAACACAGTACGTCTTTTGAACATTAAGCCGCTTATGGTGATATCAACAAAGCCAGTTGTATTGCGTGGAGCGCTACAGTTTGGTGACAATATAGGAGGTGGATACACTCGTCTGCTGTTGGAAATTAAAGCCTGGAAACATTCAGTCCCGTGAAAAAGTATTTGCCCCCTTCCTGATTTCTTTTTCTTTTTTACATATTTGTCACACTTAAATGTTCAAGATTGTCAAACAAATAATATATCCATATGATATATTTAATATTAGAGAAAGCTAACCCAAGTAAATATAAAATGCTTTTAAGTTTTTAAATGATTATTTCATTGAGGGAAAAAAGCTATCCAAACCTACCTGGCCCTGTGTAAAAAAGTAATTGCCCCCCATTTTTAAATCATGAAATAACTGTTATAAAACAAATTTCATTAGTTAGTAGTATCTGAATGTCCTGATCACTGTTACTATGTATAAGGTCCAACAAGCAAATACTCAGAGTGTTTTCTCTTTCCTTACCTCTTTGTCCATGCTCTCCAGGTCCTCCTTGCAGAGCGTGTATAGAGGCATGGTCTCCGACATGCTCGGCTGTCGTTTCCGTCGAGACGGCCCGGGCTGCTCGTCGTCCTGGCTGGACCCTGCCGCCTCATCCTGCTGCGTCTTTGAAGATCCCCTGTAGTAAAATAACAAGACAACATAAGAGCGCAATCGCTTTGAAGGCAAACGACTAGATGAGGTTTTTGTTGTGATCTGTTTAGTGAATTCTATTTCTTCTTTTATCTCGTTTGCTTGCCCTGCTTTCAAATGCATTCCTGTTTCAGAGCATTCTTCAAAGGAATAGTAAAGGAACTGCAATAACCAGCGCACACGCAAAATGCCGATGTGGAGTGCAGTGTGAAAAAGTGAAAAGTTGACCTGGAGTCCGATGATGAGAATTACAAAGGCTTCCTCTTTGTAACCAAACCTCATTAAATAAAGAATCTTATGAAAGTGAGAAGAGGATGTTTCTGCACTTCCTCTTAATTGAACAGATCTTCTTTGATGATTAGCTCCAAGTTTACACAGCCCCCTTAAACCTCCACGCTGCCTCTAATCCACATGCAAAGTGGGTCGATTTCATGCTTGTGACTATTAATTACAGTGTGTCATCGCAGATAGATGTTGTTCAAAACATCTTAAGCTGGTGTGACTGCCCGGTGTGGAGATGTAAAGTCACAGTTTGTATTCCTCCAGTGAGGAGCAGTCAGGCCTCAGCCTCCATGTGAAAGCCCGATGACAAACAAACACCCCCACACACACACACACACACAGAGGACACCTTCTTCATTAGGATTCGTGACCGACACATCAACGATAAAGAAAGTGATACATGACTGAGGTGACTTTGACCAAGTGAGAAGCTTTCTTCCACCTGTCACATCACTCTTGTTACACTGTAAATAGTAATTAGAAAAAAAAGAACAAACACTTGACTACAGACTGAAATATTTATGTCTGCATCTGTGAGACATCTGAAAGAGAACTACCTCACTCTGTTGAATACTGATATTTTCCCCTTGTAGCGTGAAGCAGTCTGGATTTTATTGTGCTTTTATTTAAGATGCATGAAAACATGTGCGACCCGAGTTCAGCAGCTCGTGTGGGAGCGACAGACGGTGCTCTCTGGGAGTGACAGATTTCCCCTGCAACCGAACCCTATAAACAATCCATACAGTGGAAAGTTTGTTTTTATTGTGCCTCTGTTGATAGCTGGAGGCGCTGCTATGTCACCACTGGGGGTAGTTCAAATATTATTGTAGCACTACACGACAGCTGTTTTAGTTTACAGAGAGGGCCGGAATAAAAATGAGGCCTCCAGGACAAATCCACACATTTATGATGCTTTAAGAGCAAATCTGCAGTCAGTATTAGAAAGAGAGACATTAATAGGAGAAGTCCTACTTCTATAGATCACTACTACAGTTCTGTATGAGGCGCAAAGGTTCATATCTTGGTGATGGAGGAAGAGATAACTGTCAAAGGAGGTGAATAAAAGATGACAGAGCATCTATATAGTACAAACAATATTCATATCATATTATTTTTGAGCATATTGATTAAAGGGTATATTAGAGTTTCTGATAAAACAGTGGTTAGTGAAGTAGTGGTCACACAACTCTACTGCTGTCACCTACTGTGGCTGGAAGATGAGGTAAGCTCTGTAACTGTGGAGGTCAGACTGGATGTAAATTACTTTGACTGCATGTATTATTATTATTATTACAACTGAAGGAGAAGACACACCCAGCAGAGAGAGCAGGAGGAGCTCGTCTCTAGTTGAAATAAAGAAAAGCCACATGTTTTTTTTAAATTGAGGATTGTCCAGCAGTGGATTCCCACAGCCTTGCTCTGGTCACTAGGATTCATCCCTCTGGTCATTAGAGAGTGAGTGGAATTACATGGGATTAGACAGATAAGTCACACTGGCTGTAAAGGCCTGATGATATGGCAAAGGTTTTTTTTTCAATATCAACTAAAAGGCTTAAAATTTCATTGTTCAAGAAGTAGATTTTGAAACTGAAAAATGAAATCTTTTTTTTTTTTTAAATCCACCACTTGGCTCATGTCACACAAATCAGATTCATTTCTTACTGTACCTGAGACAAGACTGCTCTCTGTGATCAGAGAGCAACAAAGAGCCTGAAGCCTGAAGAAAGGGCAGCGGCCGTGACACCTGAGGGCCCCTGCGGATCAGCTTCCCTGTGACCGGGTCGTAGGTCCGGACCTCCGGGGCTGCAGGTGGAGGTCTGTGGTGGATGGGAGCCTGGTGGAAAATATGCTTCTGCAAGGAGCCCTGGTTGTCAGGGAAAGCTGCTGGACTGTTGCTCCTTCAACAGACAGGACACAAGATCTCAGACTAAGGCTTATTCATACATTATAAATGATCAGTTCACATCTAAGGCCTTGTTCACACTGCCACTCCAAATTGGATTTTTAGCATATCCAGAATGTATCTAGTTTGATTTTTTGATGGTCTGAACACGAGAATCTGATTCAAACCACATACAGAGGTGGTTTCAAATAGGATTCTGATCTGATTTGTACAGATCCGTTTCAATGTGAATGCTCGGTTGCTCATATAGTGTCTTCTGTGTCATGCGCAGGGTGACACAAACAAATACAACAACAATGTAGTTCTAGAGAGACAGAATTTAATTCAAGGCACGTTAAACAACGACACCTGTTGAAGAAGCAGGTCACAAATCATGCAGAATGTCTGCTCTCACACTGCATCGACGTGTGGCAACACGTTATTCTCTGATTTGTTTGTTTTTTTCTGGGGTGGCCTGTTACCATAGTAATCAATGTAGATGCAATATGGACACATGCGGATCGGATCTGATCACTTGCAATATGTAATGTTGAGTGTCAGTCAGTAAGATTGGATTCTGATCAGATATGAAAAAAGATCGGAGTGTGAACAAGGCCTGAGACGTTTGGGGAGGCATGAAACATCTCTTTACTGTACCTTGGCGTTTTGGAGTAGTCCTCCTTCAGCGGGTACAGCTGCTCCTCCACCCTCTCCCAGCGCTCCAGACAGCTCCACAGCCAGTCCGGGTTGACGACATGGAGGTGCCTGCAGCCCTGCGCCTGACGAACCTTCTCGGTGCCTGGGTAACGGGAGCAAACCAGGACAAGGGTTTGACCTCATCATCAGAGGCTATAACCAAACAACACAGTCTGGAGGTCCGCTCAGCAATTCAGATACATTTTCAGATTTTTGCTCCTCGAGGAGAAATGGGAAAATAATTGCCTGGTCAATTCTATTAGAAAGATTATGTGGATGATTTGTCTTTTGCAGCCAGTGTCTTTTCTCTTTCCTGCCAGCTCATCAGTTTTCAAAGAAATAAAAAAACAAGCAATGTTTTGTTTGGGTGAAATCCACTGAGCACTGCGTTTCTGCTTCAATAACACTTATCGATGTCTGACACAAAGATGTCAAATTGAATCTGACGAGCGTAGAAGCTCATTAACCCTGGGTTATTTTAGCCCTGCATGGTTCACAATCAAGTGTTTGTTCAGCTATTGACCTCCATTGTTTGGGCACATTTACAGCTGAGTTGGTGCACAGTCTGCACAACGGCTGCTCAGTGCTGTGCTCGCCAATGAATGTTTCATCTTTAACTTTTTCAATTTTGAAAGCAAAACTCACACGTGCATCACAATAGATTGACTTTAATATTCTATTATTGTGTAAATTGTGGTTAAAGTAAAAAATACAGCAATTGGTTGTACTATTAACCTCCAACACACATGAGGATGCATATGCTTTATCACTACATTGCTGTGACTATATACAGAAATTGCATACTCAATCACAGTTTTACAAATTTAGCCATAGAACTGCAGTTGAATGTATGCAAAACAAAATGTGTTATTGTTTTTGTGATACTCATAAATATATAGCAGTTGGTCTTGTAACAGAGAAATAGTCCATTGTTGTAAGTTATCATCTTTCTAATACTGGCCATGCTGCCACTGGACGCTCACTGGCAAACAGACAGATAAAAATAAAAATAAATGGGAGAAGAGCAGCTGAAAATCAGTGAATCTTTTTTTTGTTTGAGCATTAAAACCCGTATCAGAATTGCATCAATTTGCTCCAATAACATTTGGGAAATAAAGAGGAGCTGCTATAATTTGTCTCTTTCATATGATTTCATGTACGATGACTGCACACATGCTCTGTGGGCCAAAAACCACAGAGGTGCGAGGAAGCACACTCACACTTGTGAGCAGCTTTCACAGGAATAAATGGGATTCTATCTTTGAACGCTGTGACCATTCCCCTTAATAGCCCGATGGGTTAAGGGCTCTCCATATGAAGAGAAACTGATACAGGTTTGTTTTTCTGGTGACAAAACGGGCCGTGTTTTCTGCAGTTCTTTCCCATCAAAGTCACCCACTGCTCATAATTCCCTGATTCCGTCCCTTGCTGATTTTTGCCTCCTGATGCACAGAGTGAGTGATTGCCAAGTGCTGCTCTCGACGGCGCTGGCTTCCAAGGCAACGATGCCACTTCCACTTCTTGTTTTCAGATGCTTAACTGGCTTGGTAGCAAATACAGCCGTCATTTTCACTGTCATGGACAGGAGTGCTATGCTGTGCTGTTCATGCCTCTCTCAGCTGTCCTATCAATTAAAGGCAAAAAAAAAAAAAGATCTGACCTAATGTCATTAAACATAATCTAGGTTTCATGAGTACAAGCCCTGCCACCGTTTGAGGCAAAACAAACAAACACTGTCACACACACACAGCCTCCAGCGTTCACAGGGTGTTTCTGTCAATCAAGTGGGCCTAATTACAGAGAAGAAGCAGTCTCAGGGAACTGTGATCAATTTTAAGCATTATTATTTCAACCATTATCAATTTCTAGTGAGCAGATCTTCAAAACAAGCTGAGGAACACAGATGTCCTGGTACACCTGGTTCTCACATGACTGCAACACTACAACTGCATCTATCATTTCATCTGTGTATGATCAAAACTCCAAGATTCAAAGCTATCCAGCTTTCATACAGGTGTCCTTATCGGTAGCGGTGGAGTGTGTGATTCATGTGGTGGGTTCAGATCGCCTCCATGTTTGTGAGGATTAACAGGATATCACTTCTGTGTTCTACAGCAGAAATTCATCTCACTGGTATCAGTCTCAGTGTTTAATATTCACTCTATACCACAGCTGTATGAAGTGACTGGTTAAAAAAAAATGGACTCACAGTATCATGGGGTTGGCAAGGCATATATTACATATCTAATTTGCCTGTCAATTGAAATATGAATTCAGATGGTCTGAATAGTTAATTGATCTTGGGCAAGGAGAGGCTGAGCAGACCCATGCTCTATGTGAAGCTTTAAAATGAAGCAACAGTACAGAACATAATGTAGGAGATCTTATGAGGTCATTATGAACTGTATTATGCAGGACAAATTGGACTGGCAGGAACTGCTGTCTGCTGGTGCTGCTGCAGACCCAGATAGCTGCAGCAGCATCTTAACATTGTTAATAGGTTAATAATTAATCTAAATGACTAGTACTGCTGTACTGAGTGGTGAGGGCATGAACTGATCATGCACATCCCAAATGTGAAGCAGAGCTCGTTACACTGGAGTGGCTGACCTCTAAGATCCTCTAATTGTGATAACAGTGTGCTCAATCTCAATTATATCTGCCCAGCCAAAGTTCTGACAATGCCCTCACAACAAATATGCCAACATGTCAAAAAGACTTACGTGACCCTTAAAGGAAAAATTGCAATTTTTTGCAACCTGGACCTTATTTGTAGCATGAAATACGTTCATTTACTCACCCATATAATTTTGGTGTAACTTGGAGTCCTTTCGGATGATATTTAAGGCTGTCTTACTGCTCCATATAATGGGAGTGATGGAGCATCGACAATGCAGCCTCTAAGTAAGACATTATCTGAAACTTGTTCATTTCACCAATATTTTGTGATGAATCTCCAGCACTATTCCCCTGTGAGTTCAAAGTGGCTCGGAGCTGCTTTGTTATTGTCATCTGGGTTTTTTACACGGCTTTTCACTGACCTTTGACTTTGAAGAGGTCACTGCCGGGCACCACTGCAGCACGGCTCATTCACTCCATGCTCTGCGGCGGTCGGCTACACGGAACTTGCTACTTCTAATAACATGGCTCGTTTTTTTCGTATTTCCAAATTGTCCAAACAAAATGACTAGTTGGACTAAGTTCAGCTTCCACAGGCAGAGCACGGAGTGAATGAGCAGTGGCGCACAGCAGTGACGTTGAAGTCAAAGGCCAGTGAAAAGCTGTGTAAAAAACCCTGCATAACAATAATAACTCAACTCCGAACTGCTCCGTACTCTCAAGGAGTAGTACTGGTGATTCATAACAAAATATTGGTGAAATGAACCGGTTTTGTGGCAGATAATGTCTTATTTAGAAGCTGCATCGTTGCCCCAACAACTCCCATTATATGGATATATGTGGATCTCGAGTGGATCTAAATATTTTCCGAAGGACTCCAGGTTGCAAAAAACTGAACTTCTCTTCTAAATTCTATCCTCCTTTGCAAAGCGTTATTGCAGCAACTACAAGTGACGCCTTTTAGCTCAGTGGGTTGAGCAGGTGCCTCATATGCAGAGGCTACAGTCCTCGCAGCAGCCGGCCCTGGCTCGAATCCCGAATCTGGTGGTTCTTTGCTGTATGTCACTCCCCCTCTTCCTGCCTCCCCATTTCCTGTCTCACTCAACTATCCTATCAATTAAAGGCAAAAAAGCCCAATAAATATTTAAAAAAACAAAAACAAAAAACAAGTGACTCCTGCTCACTGCTTCCAAAAAATGCATCAACTATGTTGAGAAATTGGGACTTAATGAAAGTATTAAGTCAGAGGAGAGCAACTTTATGTTTGAAAAGTTGTTAAACAAATCAATTCATTGCCAAATTGAATACTGACAGTGCTACTACTGTATGGATTTGTACATACCAGCTCTTGCTGCAATGAGATGTGTCGTCCGACTGGGGTCTTGGGAGTTGAGGACCAGATTCTTGCCGATCTTAGCTCCCAGTGCCTTTGCATGGTAGAACTCCCGGGTCCTCTCCATGGGGTAGTTGGTTGGGTACAGACCACTGAACACTATCATCGTGCCCTCCAGTGTCTTGCCTTTCAGTTCTGGGACGATCTTGCGAATATCCGGTGTTTCAGAGGCCTTCTTCCCCAAGTACGCCTCGTAGCGGGCGTAGTACTCGGCGTGAATCCTTTCCAGCACTTCCTCCAGGTAGATCAGGTGATCGTCCTGGTCGTTGTCAGCTTCCTCTTCCTCGTCCTCCTCGTCCTCCATGCTCTGGTCCAGCAGCTCTTCCCCCATGGTGACGCCAGATTGTTCACTGTTCTGGGACTCTGTTTCCGGCTCTCTCCTATCTGAGCAGCCATTTCCCAGCTCAGGGTCTGGGAGAAGAACTCCTGAAGGTTCTGCTGCATCCGAGTTGTTTTCTGCATCCCCCTGACCTTTACTGTCACTGGGGTCCTGCGGAGCACCTTCCTGCCCAAGTGCCTTTGCTTGGCTAGAGTTACCTTCACTATCGCTCTCTGATGAAGGGGGCTTTTCTGTAATAGAGTCATTGTCACTGTCACTAGAAAGGTCAAAGTCCAAGTTATTAGACTCGTGGCTGGGAGCTGATGAGTTTGCACCCTCCTGGACATCTTGCATCCTGTTGCTATCGTCTTCCTTTACATTTGCTCTGTCACCCTCCTGAGTTTCTTTTGCCCCCACCCCAATAACCACCTCAGTCACCAACTCTTTACTCTGTCCTGATTCATCTTCCACAACCCCTGTGGGATGAGTCCGTTCATTTGATGGTACTCCCTGAGATGTTGAGGGCTCATCCTTTCCAGAAGTGTTGTGGTCCTTTGCTTTTTTCCTGAGGCCATTATTTTGCTCTTCTGTACCAGGCGTCCCTGCTGATTCTGTGCTCTCGGCCGACCGACTCGAGGGGCCTCCTGCTGGAAAAAGACAGGAATGTGCATCAGTACCATGTCACCGGTGGTAGGGGGGCAGCATCTATTGATAGATGAGGTTACTCCAAGATTATTCTGATTCTGGTGTCAATCCGGCCAATGTATGTAACATTTCTCCATCCTGACAAATGAAGCCTAACTGAAAAGTAGCTAAAAGACAGCAGTCAGCAGAAATTATCTTACACAGGTGAAACAAGATTTTAAAAAACTCAAAAATATAACTGGGTGCAATGGTTTAAATCATCTAAGTGCAAAAAGTCATCTAATAAAAGTAAATTTATCATACTGCTCCATGTATCTCTTGCTAGTCTTACAGACTCTTCACCTCCTTCATTTTCTTCCTATTGTTTTGCTGCACTCCAACAGTGAGGCTAGATGAATAAACTGGACTGAAGAATATCAATTCTCTACATCAATCTTCATTTGAATAACCCAATATTGGTTCATAACATGTTGAGACTGATCTTGAACCAATGTCTTTTACTTTCTCCTGTGGATGTGTAAAGCTGTCACAGTGAGATATGGTCAAATGAGGGGTAGCGTGGTCTGAGCCATCAGACGGATGCTCTGCCACTTCTATTTCCTTAAAGTGATGAAATCATTTTTACTAAACCATATTTCACTAAACGTTTCCTTGAGTCGAATTTTTTTACCTGGTTATCACCTCTTTTCTGCATGTCTGCAGAGTCAATCTTCACCACAACTCAAACGAGCCATAGTCCACAAAAAAAGTATGTTTGATGTAGTTTATTTTTAAGCATTATGGGTTGACTGCCTCTGAATTAATATTACATACACTCCTTGAAACTAGCAGAACTGATTGTGGCGTTATAGTGAGAAAAGCATCCGCATCAGTGTAGTCTGGAAGGTTCATGATAACCCTCCTAACATTTCACACTAATACGTTGCACCTGGTGGATAACCCTGATTCCAGCTCAGGAAGATGCTCTGGCTGCCTCTGTTGGCAAACACATCTTGGTGTGGAATCTTCCTTTGAGGCAAATCAGATTCCTCTGGGTACACTGCGTCACTCCAGCGCAAGTGACTCTGTTTGAGCGTGAAATAAAATTGTCAAGTGATAACCTGTCAACGTCACAGAGTGTGTGTACCCATGTTGTGTTGTTCATACTGAAACGGGCGAACCTGAACTAATGAGAATTAAGGTTTAATATTTGGAAGCAAATAGCACATCTTTCAGCGAGCTGGAAGTGCACCCTGCATAACATACACTTCCTCTGGAAATAAGAAGTTTGCTGATGCGGGGTGGCAGGTCAGTGTGAAGCACAGGGCTGGATGGATGGGGGAGGGAAGCTAAATAATCGGAGGCGGCAGGGCATGTTAGAGCAGGCACGGGCCAGTGGACGCCAGCCTTCAGAATATTAATACAGCAAATTGGACTGTGGGCCAAACTTTTCAGCACTTTAATACACTCTCAGAAACAAAGACCCCTTTGTCGCCTTATATTGCACTTTCTTAAGACTGTCCGACAATCTACACTATATTAATAGACAGAGGGAGTAATATAATATTTAACATCTTTCTGTACTCAATAGTGTAAAGCACTTGATATATCCATATGTGTCTATAAACATCTTGAAGTGGATTAAAACCTGCACAATACAATACTTCTATCTTATGATGGCAAATGACAATGAGATCATTTGTAGTGATGAACCTAGACATGACAGAATTTTCTCACAACTCTGCAGTTACACTATACAAAGCATGTTTAAAGTTCATTGTTTTAGCTTTTATAGTCCTTACAGTTTTCTCTATTGGTGGCAAGGTAGTTTTATATCAGCCACTTCAAGTGGTTACAAAACAAGCAAACAAAACAAAAAAAAAGATTAATGATCAAACTACAAAAAAGAATGCAGCAGTAAGGTGAGCTAATTCTGGGAAAAGAAAGCATACTTCCCATCAAGTTTATCTATATTCTTAACCCTTAGTTTAAAACAACATTTTTTATTTTAGCACAAGTGCCACTAAAATATATTCTTATTCCAAAGTGTATTGTAAATCTATTTAATCATGCTGTGAATAAATATTTAATGTCCTCATTTAATAATATATTTGTTTATACCGATACAGCTGCAAATTTAAATTGTATTGATAGAAAAATTCTGCTGCTTTCACCAAGAGATTTGTTACATTAATAACATCCTGTATGCAAAGCTCTGTATGTAATTCAGATAGGGATGTATAGAACATGTATAGATTTATGTCTCCTTCAACTATTAGACTTGCAAAGCAGCAAAAGAGCTGCCTGGGGAACATGCCTTATAAAGTAAGTATTATTGTATTTACATTGGACCAAATGTGCTTTGGGCTCAGGTCTGACATGCAGCACTGAAATCACTCTTTGGTCTATGATTGGTTAAACTGTGGAATCCACCCATACTTCAACCATAAAAAGGAACCAGGAGTTATCAGCTGATTGATGTGATAATCTGAGAACAATGTAGGTCCTACAACAGACCGCGCATGCACACACTGACCGACTCCAACCAGCATGTTTCCTACCGCGATCATGAAGGGAACACTCTGGTTGAAATGATTCCCTAAGGGCGTCACTCGGGCATCGCACGCAGAAATGACTAGTACCCGTTCAGACGGTCCAGCCTTGTTCTTTGACACATGCTTCTAATTGACAATGATGTATTCTCTAAGTTCAGGGCACTGACTAAACATGAAGGCACACAATCAAGTGCTGATGAGCATTTATTCTCAGGCCTGGTGACTCTGCGTAATAAATGATGTGATCAAATAACCTCAGAAAGAAATTACCTGTCTAATATACAACAGTCTTGGAAGAGTTTGAATCTCCATTTGCAGGTCAGTCTAGGTAGAAAATATTTTCAGTGGGTGTAATTAACAGAAGGTAATTCTATATATTACATTATATTTTATATATTATATGTTTTATTAGATTTAAAAACTGAGATAACCTTTCAACCTCAAGTGTTGACAGCAAAAACACACAGAATAATCACAATGATGGACTATTGTAGTCTGGAATCCATAGGAGGTAATAACACAGTTAGCCCCTTCTCAGTATCCTCTCTCCTCCCACAATTTAAAGAGCTGACACAGATTTGGTCCTACTGCAGTTAATTTGTCGTCAGTGCTGACTGTACAGTGCAGCGACTATTTCCAACTGTATAATGGACGTATTCAGTTTTGCGAAGTTTTAAGAGGAGCCCAAGATCAGCATTTCCACTGGATTGACGGGCTTGTTAACTTCATGAATGTGCAGGGTAGTGGAAAGAAATCTTTGGACAGCACATCCTCAGCTGTACATTGGACCCTGTGTGTTGCATAAACTGTAGGAAACCGTGCAGTTTAAGGATCAAGTTAGGAAAGATATGAATGTACTTGACCTTTCCTGGCCATCTGAGCTTCCCGTGATCCGGGGGGAGCGTTGATGTCCCCTGTTCCTTGGAAGTAGATGTATTTCTTCACAGTGATGAGGTTCGGTGCAAACTTCCACACATCCTCTCGGTCATCGATGATGCACACCATTGAATCCCCACAAGGGAAAAGGTTCCTGCGGGGAAAACGGACAGGAGACTCACAAAAGTGTTCATGCTTCTGACAGGGGGGAAAACTCAAATTCTGACCAGCTCTTCCTCTTCCAGCTGTAATGTTGTGATAACGTAAGATAAAGTAAGAGGCACTTCAATTTCTTACATCAACGCTCTGGTCTTTTTATTTGCAAAGAAACGTCACTGACAGCCATTCATAAGTGACATTGAGAGAGAACAACAGATTTCTCCTCTTTGTGATTCTCTATCAACACAGTCAGTGACAATAATGGCTGATTCACGGCACAAAGGGAGGCTGAGGCGCATGAATTCAGCGCTGCCAGCGGGCTGTGAGGATCATATGATCATAACCTTGTAGGAAATGAAAAGGAAATTGTCTCTTTTTGCCGTAATACAAAACAAAGCGAAATCGTGTCCAGGGCGTACACAGGTGCAGACACGCCACAGAATACAGAACAAGCAATTGATCCCGTCATTATCTTTTAGCAGAAGGTAATTCTCACCTAAGATTCCCTGTCTTGGAGAAAGGATCGATGCATTCATCTCGAGAAAGGATCCGATGAGAGAAAAGCTTCTTTTCAGGATCTAAAAAGCCTAAAAATGGAGAGAGATGGAGAGAAAGAAATGCCAGTTCAGCTCTACCTTCACTTACATAGCATAATACACTGCACCGTTTCTGTGAGCTCACCATGTTAATGCATGAGAAAGTTTTCAGAACTTGATTCAGTACAGTGTTTGGTGAAACCTTGGACAGAAACTGTGCCTGAACAACAGACTGGGAGAAGGAGGATCCTATAAACCACTGAGAGCTTATCAATAGCAGGAGCTCTGCTCTGAAACACACCGACCTCTCTGCATCAGGGTCAGTAGTAAAATCCATTTCAAAATGCATTAAACATTCATCATATGGAGGCAGAACAGTTCTGCCTCCATTTATCTACAGTATGGGGAAATATTGCAGCCTGAATACCAAAAAGACAGCGTATAAACACACTTCCTACACTTTGGCATAATCCAGCCTTCAATCATAACCTGAAATATTTTTATTTAGGAGAAAAACCAGCAGCAGTCGGCCGACAGCCACATGCTGCTGAAACTAGGCTGGAAATGAAAAAAAAAAAGAACTCAAATTTGGCAGAAAAAGAGAAAAAGTGTTGATGGAAAACATTACGCATTTTAAAATTTAGCACCCCTGCTGCTTGAAAGGATGAAGAGAAGCTGGAAGCTCAGCAGTGGATCAACAGACCACCAGCTGGAAGACCAAACACAAGCAGAGCCTTCCCTCTTGTGGAAAGAAACAGGTAGTACAAGAAAGGTTCAGAAAACTTTGTTTCCTCCTACATTGTGATGTGAATAAATATATGTGGATAATGTAATCAGTACCAGTTAAGTTGGGAGTGTGTGAAAGTGTAAAAACGTGAGTCCCTTACCAGCAATGGTGTGTGCGTACAGGCGGCTCCCGAATGTGAAGACGTGTAACTCATAGAGTTTGGCAATTTTCTCCAGGAACTCCTTGCAGTGTGGCCGTAGTCGTGTGTGGAGCATGGGCTCTCCTCGGCCGAGCTGGAAGTGGAAAATGCCCTGGTGGAAATAACAAGTGATATTATGTAGGGGTGCAATTTTCTGGCCAATCACTGTTCACCGATTTTTAAAAAGCCTGACCTGCCGATTCTGATTTTGGCCAATACCAACTTTTATATAACAGATACATACACCTTCAATGTCCAAATCTTATTTTATTGAAAAACAATACCCACAATATACACTTGTTGTTTTAACTGCACATGAGGTAGTTCTCTCAAATATAAATGAAAACAATAAAGCATTGCTGCCCAACTTACTAAATTATATCAGATCCTTTAGTCTTTCATTGTTCACACCTTAAAACAATCAAACCTTGTGCAACAGGTTACACTGCAGGTGAGACCTCTTTTGAGTCTCTTACCAAATATAAAGTGCACAGCAGTATTCTGCACACGTGCAGATGTAACCTGTTGGGCAGGTCTGTCAGTCAGCCCTCTCTCACAGCAGAGCAGAGGCGCTTTCACATAAAGAATCGGCCGATCGCTGATCCCGCAAAATTAAGGAAATCAGCGCTGATCGATCTGTGCACCCCCAATATTATGATTTATTTATTCCAATATTATGGAATAAAAACATGATCAATATAAATACGGTAGTTAATATTAATAATGACGCAGACGTGTAAACAGTACACAGCTTAAAACTGCACATCAAAACAAGCAATTTAGAGCACCAAGAAAAGGTCGGAGTGCAAAACCAGTGATGATCTGTTCTATGACTCTGACGACATTAAAGCCAGACTTTATCACTTTTTGGAAAAAGAAAGAACACATTCTTCCTCTTACAAATACAGAGCTGGATTCATAAAGGCTTAAACACATCCTGAGCCAGTTCAATAAACCTTTCCTCAAATTACTGAGTCGATTTGATGATTTTAGTCCTTTTTCTTGTGCTACTGTCATAATTTATTATTTGTTCATTTACTTTTACAATCCCATACTAGTGACTTTTGACCACAGTTCAAGAAAGGTTGGAGTGTACAAAGGGTACAACATACTTTCAGAAGTAGAAGAAGAAAGCACCAGCAGCAAAACAAAACATCCATTTAATTAGGAATATAAAACTTAAATTACCAGTACACACTGAAGTTACTGTATCATCATGGACATGACATTATGGTTTGTCAGTAGGAGGGAATAATACCTTATTGGACATGCGTTGGCAGTGCTGTTCAGTGGTGTGGATCAGGGTCTGGTCCAGATCCACCATCAGGACCAGTTTTTTGTTCCGGTGCAGTCTCTGCTGGTCTTCTCTGCCCAGCTGTTCTGCTTGCTACAGGAGTGAACAAAGATTAGTCAGGAAACATTAGAAATTAGAAATCAGAGCAGCCACCACTTTGTGTTTTCAGGTGGCCTCTGAGCTTTATTCCATATGAATACAGCTTTATAAGAAACCACACACTCTGAGCTTGGAGCTTTTGGTTCTCTTGAGTATTTTCAATCTCCTCTGTGCTCATGAGTTGTCGTGTGTTGCAAGCTAGGGATTAGGGATGAAAAAAGTTGTGTTGGTGTGAATTGAACACTTCTAGGAATAGGTCAGTACTGTAAGTGTGAGGCAGACACTCTGGCCTTGACTTTAACTTTTGATTAAAAAAAAAAAAAATAGAAGCCTAATCATCCACATTGACCTTGGATACAATAAAACATTCTGTAGTATTTGATCATGAACATATTTATGATATGATTATATTTCAACAGCCAGAGAATAGACACCTGGACTGCTTTTTTTTTTATGAATAAAATTCTTTCCACTTCAAAGACACAGAATAATGGTACTATATAAAGAAGAGTTCTAACATGTTGAAAATGGCTTGTGGGAGACTGTGCTTCTTTAAGCAATGTGCACACAGAGATCTTACAATGGAATGAATGTGATGTACATCTGCCCCACCAGCCCAGTCTTCCAGGTGTCATGACTCACCTCTGAGCTGACCATCAGCTCGGGGACACTGTGCACCATGGAGACCGTTGCTGTGGAGATGGGAGTTTGCTGGTTCCCATTTGTGCTCTGCAGCCTGAGAAAGAAAGAGCGAGTGAGGGAGAGAGTAAAGTGAGCATATTCTGACTGAAAAGACAAACTGCTCTCATAAACATGCACATGTGAATTCATTACACTCAGCTCTGTTTACTGGGTTGACATGCACAAACATTTGCAGGAAACAATCCAGGTAGTGAGTGATTTGACTGGTTTTAGGCAGTTCTGAGCTGCTACAGGTTCACGCTTATCATGCAAACATTCATTTGAATGTGAACAGAAATGAAACATGCAAAATGAGTCATTTCTGTTTAGTATTTCAGGGTTGCTGTGTATTCCTCATCGTGCAATGCAAAATATAGGTTTTGACTATTAAAAACAATACTCCACTGATCCTTAAACCAACACCTTTAATGCTCCAACAACGCTTCTAATACCCCGGTGCCATGTTGCTGTAAATCAATGACCTCTACTTAGTGTGGCAGGGATTCTTAATGACAAGCTCTTCATTTTACATCCTTATCAAACTGACACAGAGGAGAGTGTAGAGTGTGAACTCTCTGTATGATCTCTGGTGCCACCTGGTAGCATTAAATACAACAGAATCTAGCAAAAATACTTTTGGTCTTATATGTTACTGTATAATTAGGCCAAAGGAATGTAGCATCTCTAACAGGGTCAGTAATCAATAGTACTACAAAAAGTGCTCCTTTAGTGAATGATGGTGAAAGGTGTCAAATGACTTGGTGAAATTAACATACTCTTGCAGTGGGGATAGTTCACAATCAGCTTAGGCACTATAAAAGACACATGTCAAACATCTTTCCCAAAACTGCATAAAAAATGAAAACATAGATGCTCATGTTTAAGTGGTAAGAAGTAAAAACATGACTGTGTGTGTGTGTATGTCCTTACTGTGTCAGGTCCTGGCCACATTCA
Organism: Selene dorsalis; assembly: GCA_900303245.1. Lineage (NCBI taxonomy): Eukaryota > Metazoa > Chordata > Actinopteri > Carangiformes > Carangidae > Selene > Selene dorsalis. The sequence goes on from OMNW01014827.1 coordinate 42,298, forward strand.
GCACATAAACCCTTCATTACTATCGGGTGGCTGCATTCTTCTATTCTGATGATGACACCGCTGCAAAAAAACAGAAAACAAACATGAGTGAGAAATAGTTCATTTATTCAGCTTTTCATCTTTTACATAAACCCAGCATTAGCAACACACAGGTTAGCTGTGAGCCTTGACATTATTAGTGGACTGTGGCAAAAGGAGACAGTCAAAATGCCTTCAAAGAGTAAGATCTCAGCTTTAGAACAGATGGCCAACAAAACAAGACATTTGAAGAAGTAACTTTGGATTGGTGATATTTTCTTTAAAGAAGAAACTGTTTAGCATGCAAATTTAAAGTCACAAGTGATACAGTTACTGGCTGTGTAACCTGAACACCACAGTTGCTAATGAAAACAAACCTTTTACAGCATTGGAAAACATTAAGAAGTTGGAGTAAGATGGTGACCTGCGTTGAACAATGTATTAAAAGGCATGTTAAATTATACTCGACTGTTTAGCAAGTTCCATGTCTGTTGAGTCTCTCAAAACCATTATAAACAGTCATTCTTTTGCTATTCTGGGTTAGGGCTATTCTTCTCTGGTGTAAACTGTCTCCTGCTCCCTCTGTTGCTGCAGGTCACATGTTTTGCTTTCACTTGATTTTTAAAAAGTAGTTTAAACTTTTCAAAATAGCTCATTTCCACAGCATTATGTTAGATTGACGGCAGGTTGCTGCCATAACAAGATGCATGGATGTTGAACATCAGGAGTAAATTTTACAAGGATCACCTGAAGGCAGCATATTCACACATTCATGTGACAGCAAATCATAGCTGTAAATACTCACTAATAGCAGAAGTATAAAAATACAAAATATACAGCTTTAAAAGACTGTAAGGTACATCCCTTAGGAAAGGCATTATTTTATGTCAAATTACAAACAATCACAAAGTAATGTGGCTTATAAAGTAGCTGATAAAGCCACTGGTTGTTCCTAAGTAGGTGCTGAGCATATATGTTTCCTAATTCTGTAAATAAGAGACGAGCAGCCATGGCCAGGCCGAACAGTGGCAGTTTCACACTCATGTGGACAACCGTGAGCCATCTACCTGTCAACATACACACATCGTGCACGCGTGGGACGGCTGCGTCAAGTTAAACAAAACAAGACAGGACTGCACGTGCTTCTTCTTTCAAATTAAAAGACGCACACTTTTTAGCGTGCAAGAATATTTGCTGGTACATCACAAAAACAACTTGCAAGATCATACACTGTTGGCTACAATCACACTGATAATAAGTTTGACTTGCACTATAATTACGACGGCTGGAAAATTCCAGAAACGGGATATCTGCTTTTAATTTGAAAGTCCCGACCATGGCTCCGCTTGTTTACATCCACGCTTGACACTCGTACGAGCAAATGCTGTGAGTGTAAGAACAGTTAGCAAACAAGCTAACGTTATCTTAGCATACACGTTTAGCGACGTTAGCTCGTTAGCTAGCTTACATTACACTGCGGGTGAAGTCAGTACATGGTACAGCGAAAACACAACTACAGCTGACACGCTGCCTGAAGCATTCCCACGCCGTGGGCAGGTCAGCTAACATCAGCTAGCCATAGCAGGCGCAGTGACTCACCCGGGAGGTATGACTTGTCCAAGTTGACAGCATAGCTCCTTCACTACTCCAGCACGGTCCGCTTTCACCTTCTTCTCCGGCAGCCTGCTAGTCTCTGCCCCCTTCTCCTGAGGTATAGGAGCACACAGTGCTAGCACAGAGTCCAC
>OMNW01014829.1:2856-14252 GCA_900303245.1 Selene dorsalis
AATAGATACTGTTTTCTGATTGTCAACCAACAGACAGCAGAGAAACAGAGAGAGAGAGAGAGAGAGAGAGAGAGAGAGAGAGAGAGAGAGAGTCTAAGGAGGATATAGAAACATGGGGCCATAGGATCCTTGAATCTGAATCTTACCCTTGACTTTGATAAGTTAAAGAAGGTAAGAAGAAGCAGAAGAAAGTTGTACTTGAGTTTGTGGCTTACATGAGACAATGACTGGGGGACTCTTTTTTGGAAAAAACATTTTTCAAAAATTTTGTATATAGTTCTCAAATATTCAGTGTCTCAACATGAAAGGCTCAATAAGTTCTCTGGAATAAAATAAGCAAAAAAAAAATAATCTTGTAAATCAGGAGCTATCAGATAAAAGGATAAAACAGAATGATGATATCCATCAATGTTGGCATCAACTCTCTGTTTCTCTCTGATATCACATCACTGTGAATCAAAATATCTTGACTATTCAATTCAATCCTCCACAAAGTGTCCACTGTGTTTTGAAGTCAAAGCAAAAGTAATCCTGATATGATGGCCACTAGAAGTGCAACAGAGAATTGTTTGACGAGTGAGTCCTGGTTATTTATGTTGACACACCTTGCCGAGAGTTTCACACCAGATTGTAATGCATCAAGAAAGACAGCGATGTGCAAACAAAGGCAGAGATGAACATTAAAAGCTGGCAAACACGGATGTAAACATTTTATAAAAAATCTAAATTTTAAATTATTTATGGGGAAAGAAATCCGTCCATGTTTGTCAAACCTCAGAAATACCACCAAGATGGATCTCACCAGACATTTGATTCAGGCAGGTCTGGTGTGTGCCAGAAGCCCAACATGTGTCACTGTGATTTATTTATAGCCTATTGACTGTGTCATCAGCTCAGTAGGTACAGCATGTGTCCATCTTTCTGATTATTGATGAATGACTTAAAGACCTAAGACCTTAGATCATATATATAATGACAGTGCCATCACCACACATACAGGTAGAACTGTCAAAAAGTCCCACAGCTGTATTCTCTTTTGGGGAATGCAAGGCGTCAAGGCCACACACACCCAACACACATCCTTCCCCACGTGTGAAGTTGCTGACAGATTAATCACATGCATTAATTATTGACAGTAACTTCAATGTGAAAAGCAAACATCCGTCACCCTCCCCCTGTTTTAAATCATTTATACCTTCCCTACATGGATAATCATATGGCTATTGATTAAGATACTTACAGCACAAGGGCATATTGATAGCACATACATGGACACAGCCTTACATTCCAGATCAGCTCAGCAGGAGGATGGAGAGAGTCCATCCTCCAGCGCGCGCACACACAAAATAACACACACTCACACCTCTAAGCATGCTTCCACAACCAAGCACAAGCGCATAGACTGGTCACACTCACATACACACACACACAAACTGATGGTGTTTTACTTGAAGCTGAATCTGACATACAGGTGTTGGAAGACTGTCTGAGAGGGTGACATGGGAAGAAGGACATGTTGACATGAGATAAAGACAAAGACAGCAAAGCCTTGTCCTAAAAATGAACAGGTGAAGGCCCCTCGCTCACACTCTCACTCTCTCTCTGGGTTTATCTGTCTGACAGAGTGAAGGATGTGTGGTCAGGTTCTACTCTGATGCTCCTGTCCTTTTAGTAAATCAGCCTTCACTGTTGTCACCTCACCGACCCATGGTCACACATCACTGGTGTCACCCTTACATGATGTCAACCCCACCCCCCACCCCCAACACGCTCACGCAGGCACACACAAATCCATATTGTATAGTTTCCTTTACTTAAGCCAATGACATGATTGAAGTAACCAGACAGAATATGAATGATGGCTGGTCTTAAAATATGGAAGTATGATGCAGTGTACAACTGATAAGCCTATGATATTTCTCACTTTCTTCAATAGTGTTTCCTTCTGAAAAATGTACTCTTGCTTTTGTTTATGACTTCCACTTAACCTTAACAGACGGTGTATTCAGCAGCATAAGCCTTGAATAAAAACACCAGCTGGATGATCTCCCACAGTCAGAATATTCCTTCCCATATCACTGTGGAAAAAATATTTAATCAGAAGGCACATATTTTTTCATCTATTAAAGTTTTTATTTATTTATTTATTTGGATTGTCAAAGCTGCTAAACCTGTGGAACTTATTAACTCATTTTCCCAAGCATAGTAAGGTCAAATTAAACCTGGAGGAAATAACGAACAGAGGGGGGTATTTAAAGCTTTCAGATATATACACATACTGCAGCAAATTAAATATTGTTGCATTTTGCGGACAAAAAGTGCCACAGAAAATCTTCTTAATGATTTAATTAAACAGCCACTGTTTTAAGAAAATGACCAAAATCACATACACGTTAAAGTTTTTAATATAATAGTTATTGCAGATACCGTCATCTTTATAAGTGGTCCTCGGACATCAGTAATTTATCCATACTGCAGACAATCACAAAGATGGGGCGAAGGTAGAGAGATCAATACAAGCCTCCCTCAAGATCTGTTGCTTTCTGATTGATCTCTCTCCCTGATCAGCCGTTCCGAGATCAACCACACTTCCTGTGCAATGGCACTGCAGTGTGTAAAGCCAGAGGTGAGGGAGAGGTAAGATAACCCATCTAAGACTCAGCTTCCTCTCAATGCATCACCTGCTAATGCATCACCACAAGTGTAGGTAGGTGAGTCTTTTTTCAGCTTGTTACAGTGAATGTGAAATAGGGAGATGAACTTCCATTCAAGATTTGATCAGTTAAGACAATTTATGCCGATTATGTCCATGTGTGGATTAAGAGAAAGTTTCTGCTCGTACAGACACAGGCCAGGAGGAAAATACCACAAAGACAGAACTGTACAAATGGTCCAGCTTTTGTTGTCGGGTATTTATTTGAATATTTTTTTTGAAGCTTTTCACTAACAGCAGATCTTTTGCTGAATTAAGAGTGTTTTATCTTTTATTCTGTGCTATTTCTAACTGGCTTTAGAACTGTCATTTTGATTTTCCCACACTTATTAAGTGCTGCTGTTATCTTCCTTCGTCTTACTTCAATCTAGAAATGCTGAATGTGTGTGAGTAAGATGTGTGTACCTGTATATTTTTTCATGTTAGACATGAACCTGTGCAGGATGAGAAATGTCTCTCCTAGGACAGTAGCAAATAATTTTGATGACTGATCATTATCAAAATGTATAAGTCTGTGACTGTGTAAAAATACATTGTGTGAGTTGAGTTGTGTGGTTATTAAGCTCAAATAAATGATTATGATGATTCACAAAAAATACATAATGCATGGCCAATCAAATTAAAGCTAAAGAGCAGCCACGGAGTCATAACGTGCCAATAAAAACAAAGGATGAGAACAAGTGACAGCTGCCTCTTACAACATGGTTGTACCATTCAGCTGTATTACTCCTCCACTATTCTTGTATGCATCAAGCAGGACAAGATATATCCCCCCCACACACACACACGCACACTCCTCCCCTGGGCTCTCCTCTGTGATTGGAATGAAAGGTAATGGTCCTGAAAGAGGAAGAAAGGAGACTTTCCTCCACTCTTATCTTTTAACACTGACAGTCAGTGGAGCAAACTCTAGCACCCGCACACACAGTGTGAGGCATCTTTATGTCTGCGCACACAGCACGCACATACACAAACTGTATATCTGCTGCAGGATGATGGCAGAAACAACATTGGTTTAATTGTGAAAAACATCAAAGGAACAACAGAGGATGAAAGAGTATAGTAATAGTAACAGTTTTGTCTCTTTGAGAGAATATACATAAAAAATGCTAAACAGATACAAAGTAATTTAATAGGAAGTCTAAAATATTCATAAATATTGAATTAATCATTTATAATAGATCTTAAATTAACTGCCGTCCTTGAAGTATTAGATGTGAGGAGAGAAACAAGAGAGAGAGGGAGAGAGTCTGTGGTATAGAAAGAGAACGATAAAGTATGAGCCCTCTAGACATTTTTCCTTCCCTGTGCTAACATCTCCTCAGTCTGATGAATGAATATTCATGTTTGATCCAGACACTGATGCTCAACAAAGGCAAGGGAAGACCTAAAACAGATATCGCTCCACTTCTGTTACAGCAACACACTCAGAGAGCTGTCCTACTGTTCAGTGGAGATCGGTTCAATATTTATCCAGCATCACTTTGTGTGCTGTGCCTGTGATGATGTCTCTACTGGTGGATAAGGTGATATCAACAATGATAAACACAGGAATGTCTTTCTTTTTTTTTTTACTGTGAGCCACATGTGTCATGGTGTTCACCCTGTACGTGTTTGTAAGTCTGTGTGGCACAGACAGCGGAGTGGAGGACAGTGTAGGCTGCTTTGATCACATCTTCACTGCTGTTCCTGCTGACGCAGCATCCTGCTACTGGAATCTAGCTGGTGACCTGAAACTATTCACTCACTTCCCCTGAAATCCCCCTGCGTTAGTGGAACGTGTGGTGTGCATGTATGTGTGTATGTGTGAATAAGGGCTGAGTTGGCGTTCTGTGAGCCTCTCAAAGATAGCAGTGTCTTACAGTAGATTACAGTGGATCCAATCCATACGCCCATCAGGCTCAACCAGACCAGCTCCCTATTCCTGTCTATCCCACAGCGTAAGGAGGATAATAATGGGGGGAAAGACAACACACACAGACACAGCTTGAATGCAGCCACACACCCTCAAATATAAGGGGGAGAACAGACTTGGGACCTTGGCAACAGCTGGAGTCGGTGTAATGCTGTGGCAGTGTGGAACAGCATATAGAGAGATGAATATTAGATCAGTTATCAGTGCTGGGGCTGTCGGTCTGTCAGTCTGAATGTGTAATGCATTCATCACGGCTCAGAGACTCCTACGTAGCCACACCCTGCTTCTTCATCACACTACAAGGAAATGAATGACATTATAGGAGGATCAATTCATTCTGAACAAAAGGTGGAATTCACTAGTGTTTTCACATCTGATGAGCAGCTGTGTGCAGTTTGAGTCACTTAAACAGACTATGTTCGAGAAAAATAAAAAAATACATTGTCGGGAAGGGCAGTCAGAGTCCAGGCCTCTGCCAGTGGCCAAAGTCATGCAATACAGACTTCAGAGAAAAAAAAATCTAATTCATGGTAAATGACCCTCATCTGCCCCAAAATTTAATGGGCTGATCTCTGGCACATGACCCGTCCCTCCACCAAGTCCAGTGCAAATCGGTTCAGTACTTTTTGCCTACCCCTGCAGACATATAAACAGACACAGGGGAAAACATTGGTAACCTTGGTAATTAATCAATGCAGAAAGTCAAATAATCATAATTTAGATAATACATTGCTGATTTTACTCATTTATCAAGTCATTTTGCTGATCACAGCTTTACAGATTGACTGTTCTTCTGTTTCCTATTAGGTCATCAATGCGCATATCATAGATGTTATCACCCTATCCACCATCTGAGATATCATCACAGACACGGTAATCATTAGTTGGTAGTTTGAGCTTTCACCCACTTGCCAGTTGTCAGTTTGGTTTTCATACTATTTCCAACACTTGTTACACTGGGAAGTAAAAAGGAAGGCAAAACTGCAAGAAAGCTAATGAGAGTGAGTAAGAGAGAGGGGGAGACTTTGACGTTTTATCTCTTGACAAATGTTATGTATGTGTTGCCGGCTGTGACAGGAAAACAAGAGGTGGGTGAAGAGGAGCTTGGGTTAGTTCAGACATGCACTCAGCTCATCTGAGGAAGCAGAGAAGAGAGTGAGGAGAGAGAGGTGAGGGCAGAGGGGTTAATAAGGCAGTGGGAATAATACGAGCGTTGGCAGCTCAGTGTGTCACTACCTTCTAGCCCCCTGAAAAAGCTGGACACACACACACACACACACACACACACACACACACACACAGCAGGGGAGAAGGACACAGACTGCTCAGTATGCAGCCCTGACATTGTCCACATCTGATACGGGACATTAGCCCCTAACTCCCTCCATACACCACTGCCCTTCACTTTATATTACTTTATGTTAATAGAAAAATATTACATACAACATCATTTGTCTTTGTTACCGCGGCACCCCACAACTGATTTAAATGCATGTGTTTACCTCTACAGACAGGTGAAGACAGGGGGAAGGGTGGGTGACTGACTGTGTGTGAGTGTCTATGCATGTGTATGTCTCAGTGTGTGTGTGTGTGTGTAATAGCGGAGGTTACAATCACATGCATTTCGTTCAGATTTATCGATCTTACTCACCTTTCACCAGGGCCGACCCGTACCATATATGCACATGTAGGTGACGAGGTGTGTGTGTGTTGTTGCAGATAGGTGCATCAACCTGCCATCACTTCACTCAGCAATGAACACTGGTTCTATCATGGTTCCATAAATGATATATATACCTACATTTTGCAAGTAGAAAGTTTTTTTACTAGTAATCATAAAATGTTACTTGTTTTATGTATCCTGTGTGCTATGGGTATGTTTAAATCTGTATGAGTGAGCCAACAAGTCCATAAAAAGTACCCAAAATTAAAATATGTCCGATAACCTTCTGCATATAACTGCTGTACAGCCAGAACATTTTTCAGAGGAGTCTGTGGGTGCACAGCAAATTGCACCTAATAACCGTGGACATGAATAAAACCTGACACAGTGTTGATTTTTACACTGCATTAAATTAACAGTGCATTATGGTATAATAAGGAATACGGGGACCACACACTAACAGCAATAGAACTTTACTCCACTGTGTCAGGAGAAAATTGGGCGTCTATTTTGCCTGTCAACTTCCGGCATTAGCCTCTCCATGAAGGGATCAGACATGTAACCGACAAGTCGATGTCAGACCGACACACCGCAATGTCTCAGACTCCTGATGTCCTCTCTGACCTAACGGACTCACCTTAGATGCGTAGAGGTCACCTTAAACTGCCTGTCTGGGATTGTGTGTGAGTATGTGTGAGTGTGTGTTTGTACTGTTTGTCATTACTACATTCACTGTGGGCTATCATCAGTGTTCCCATTAATCCATAAGTCAATGGATCAATGTTGGGCTGCGACTGAGGCTGAAAGCTCTCAGCCGTATCGACCTGTCATTTGAAACCCTGATGATCACTGTACTTTAATGTAAATGCCACCTTAACATCAGTCAAACTAACAATTTATGTGCAAGGTGTCTGTCCGTGCACATTAAAGGAGAAGGAACCTTCAGCTGAAGATGAAGATGAAGATTTTCTTTTTTCACCTGTGTGTCGGTGTTGCTGCGTTCAACAGTGCGAGGACTTGCTCTTCACAACTATATGCACGCCATCCAGTGAAGCTATTGATCTTGCAAGAATGAAAATGTGGGTACATTGTCATGCATGTAAATTGGGAGGCATTAACAGAGTGTGAGGGCCTTCTACTGCAAACGACCCTGCACTTCGTCATCGTCCGGATGTTAAAGCCCTTATGTTACATTGTTAAAACACCCCCATAACTCTACCTAGTGCTAACGCTACAGCACGCTAATATGTCAACAAGCATGTGCGCATATGTGCTGTGAATGTACACTTCATGTGTGCATTCGTTTAAGCTATATGTTGCTCAATCTCTTGATTGCTGTTACGTAGATTGATAGTTGGCCTTGACATTGTGTTTAATCATATTGGCATTTCAAAGCAAAGAAAAATGGCAGTTGTTATGAATTAGCATGGTGACATCATGTAGGGGTCATTCATTAGCTGCGGTTCAGAAAGTGACAAGAGGTGCAACGCTGAGGAACTGGACGAATGTTATTAGAATAATATAAAGAGTATAAATGTCCCACTGGATTTGTGGGAGAATTTGTATGAATGAGTTTGACGCTGTGTGAGAAAAGGTCAAAAGAGAGGAGGAGACAACAAGTTAGAGGCAGGGGGTGAAGTGTAGGACCACGAGAGAAAAACTCAGACCCGACTGGGTTGTAGAAATTTGTCTGTGCGGATCTCCTACTGGAAAGGTGCAGGTGTGTCTGACAGCTACATCGCCCCGTCTGGCAGGCTCACATACTGACCCGAGACACTCTGACCCTCACAGCATCTAATTCAGCCAAAGTTACTCGCTACTGCTGCGCAAGTCAGATTCAACTGTTTACTTAATATCCTATGCAATATTAACAATAAACCAAATGATAAACTAAAAAGTCATTGCTTATTGCAATTTCAGAAAGTATCTCAACCCAACTGTTACTGCAACTTCCTGGCATAAACCAGCCCTGATTTGATTCTAACTGAGGCTGAACCATGAGATTAGCTGATGAAAAACAAAACCAAACAGGCTTCTCCGGCAGAGGAGAGTCAAACATCAGTCCTTCACTTTGCACATTTAAGAGGTTTCCTAAAAGTGGCACTCTATTAATTGTACTACACTTTTGCCTTTCATAGGCTAGTGGGCATGTCCTGACTAATACACACTTCCTCAGCTACTCAATACTTGTATGGACACAGAAGGAATTCATGTCTCCCACATTGCTACACACACACACACACACACACAATAAACGAAACAGGAAGAAGACAGAGAGGATGGGATGCTGGGAGGAGGGTATAAGAGCTTGTGCTCATTACAATCAATTAGGGTCAAGTTGAGAGCAGAGCCGGGTGGTGAGAAGGGGGGAGGAAAATGGGAGGCAGCAGAGAGGAAGGATGAGGGCAGGGGGTGGCATCCTGGCAAATGTGGAAAGAGGGCCAATTAAAGTGAAAGCAAGGGAAAATATGAATGATTTAGAGCTTAAACACACATGGGGACACACACATATCTATGTAAAGCACACATCTAATGAACATAATGTCAAGCTCAGTGTAATCCTGCGGGAGCTGCAGTGGTTTGTGTTTTGTTAGTTCTGACATGAAACCTAACAACTATAGGATGAGTTAGTACATGAAAGCACCTCTCAGCCTCCCCCCATAAACACTTTCAACTCTAGTCCTCGTTGCACCCATTCACTGCTGTTCCAGGGGTTTCTGAATCAGGGCTGCAAACATGGAAAAGAGAGGAAATGACATCAATTCAAACTAAAAATGATAATCCTTAGGGCCATCTTCAGCCATTGAGCTGGATTTCCAATTACCAAGATAAAGTGGCTGCATGAGAAGTGGCCTATACAGGTGGGTGTTGAAGCCAATGCCAGGTTGGAGCCGGGTTTTCTGGCCTACATTCCCAATCCAGATGAAAATAGTCTGAAAAGGTCAAAACTCCATGAAAAAGAGCTTTAAAGAGAAACCAACACATTTTGGTTTGTGATCTTCATCAGGGTCATTTCTGACCCAGTAAAGTTATACCACCAAGAGCTGCTGGAGATTTGACCTCTGTCGGAGTTAACGTAAAAATGTTAGAGTGCAGCTCCTCTAATAGCCAGATTCTCTATTGAAATGCAAAGCCAAATATTGTTCCAGCTGGTTCTGACCTGGAGACACCGACGATCAAGATAGAGGTGGTTGCTGTGTTCAAAAGCACTGATATGGAGGGAATAGGTCAGTGTGGAGATAAATCCTGAATAGAAAACAATGTGTTTTTAAACATAACGGCTTAAAAATATATATTAAAACATTTCCCTGCTACCACAGTCACAGTGGCTGTTTGCTGCCAGATTTCAATCTTCTGTCTCAAACAACTGACACATAGCAGAGAGTGATCATTTCAAATATCTCTCTGAAAACTTCTGGGTGACAATGAAGATGTTGTACCCAGGATTTCCCACACTTGTGTGCCGACATTTAAGGAAAAACCACATCCAATCAAGACACGATCTGAACTCAGCAACAAATACCACTGAATAAACTACAGTCAAAACTCAACTTGAAAAGCCAAATTTGTAGTTTGTAACCTCAAGTGAGAAGAAGATCCACATAACCTCAAAGCCCTTACCCTCATGCACCTCTTTCCCACTCCGTCACACACAAACCAACACACACACACACCCACACAGAGTGCAGCCTTATGTGTGTTTGACTCATCTAAGTGAGATAATCCAGTTTTCCGGATGAATTCGCCTTTGTGTCCCGAGGGCAGAGATTAAGATAAAGATATTAAACAAACAAGAAGCCTCGCTCTCCCCTTCCCCCCAGCTGCCCATTTCTCCCCCAGTATCTGCCCTGCTCCGTCACATCCTCTCCTTCCCGTGGCCGAGCAAGGCTTGTTGCTTCTCTACATTCAGATGCGACAGTGGGTCAGATTTTTTTTTTTTCGCTGGTGCTAGTAAGTCAGTTATGTGGAGTAATACACAGAGAGAGAGAGGAGTGTGATGGTTTGAAATGAAGCTCCCTCTCCCTTCTGCTCTGCTCTCATGGCAAGGTTGACTGGTTCCAGATCAGAGGAGTAAGAAAGCATGTCAAAGGCACTGTCGGGAGCACAAGAGCTATGATTATGCTGCATTTAGAAGGGAGAGAGTGGGTTTAAGTTTAACAGTACAAACCACAGTAAGAGGTAGATCATCTGCACATTATGAATGACAAGAAACCTGCCAAACCAGAAGAAAATAGACATTTCTGCCAATGACAAGGACCAGGTAGAGATATCCACTTCTTGCTATTCTGTAGTTTGTATCTTTCAACAGTAGTGACAGTAGTGCCTTACTAACATAGTACCTTATTGTACACCAATACAACTGAACAGTATAGTATAAAAGCACCTAAGAGAGCTTGATGCACTGCAGCTTTAAAAAACATCATGTAAATGGACCTAATGCAAACAAAAACAAATATTTTGACTAAATTAATGTCTCAATTAAAGAAAAGAAGAACAAAATGATGTTACAGAACAAAGAGTTTCCTGGAGAAACCAGGCAATGTGGTGTTTTCAGTCCATCTCACGTAATTTGACAATCATTTGTCATTTTTCTGACATTCTGAACAAATTAATTAAATGTTGGGTTTTCCCTATTTAACTCAGATCATGACACATATGATAACACATTTGAGCTATCCTGTTACAAGATGAGGATCTAAACCAGAGTCACACTCACTTAATATGATTGTGTCTCTGCTTGTTCTCCATGAAGGTTAATGTTTTATTAAGCTGCGGGAAACCCCAAACTCACAGTGTAAAGCATCTGCAACATGGCTTGTCAATCCTGTGCTCAATGGTGAAGCCTATGAAGCAAAGTAATTTGAATTTGAGAGGCTCTGAGTAAGAATCCTTAAACGCCTTGAGAGAGACATAGAGAGAAAATGAGTTCTCTCTGTACAGGAGGTGTGCAGAAGTCAAGAGAGAGATGGGGTTCAAGGGGAGAAAGTCTTTGCTGAAAATCTCTCTCCTGCCCTCTCTCTCTCTCTCTCTCTCTCTCTCTCTCTCTCTCTCTCTCTCTCTCTCTCTCTTCCCTTCTCCCTTTATTTGCAGGAAGACATCAAACA